>ML786117.1:247001-269342 GCA_009831015.1 Picea engelmannii
CATATATGGTGTTTCTCTCAAGGAAGGTTTACAACTAGGGTTTGATTATGCATTCTTCATGATATGTAAGTGAATTTTTCATGCAAAACTTCTTAAGTGAATGGTTGTAGGCTTAATTTCTTACATTTTCTATTATATTGTTGAATCTTGAAACCCTAGGTAGAAAGCACACAAGTAGGTCATTGCTATATGTCCCCTTGTTTGAGAAATAGTTTTAGCCATTGAAGAAGGAAGATATAGCCTAGACGTTGCTACACTTTTTCTCCCTTTTTCTGAGCTAGCATTGAAGTTATAGGTTAAAAAGAGGAGATGTCCTAGGCCTAGTTAGACTACACCTAGGGTTTTCTCCTCCTAGGGTTTGAAGGCCTTGCCTTTGCAACACCTTCTCCCTTAAATTTGTGCTTTGAAGCTAGCCGTTTTKCCAAGTGTATTTAGAGAAAGAGGAAGGAGCACGAGGCCTTGCTTAAGCAACACCGGAGTGAGCCTCCTTCCCTTAGGGTTTTGATTCTAAGGCCCTGCCATTGCAGCACCTTGGAACCCTACCTTCCAGTCTCTAAGTTTGAATCCTCCCGAGACCTTTTTCCCTTACTTTGACTCCATTTACCCTAAGGCACTGGTATTTTCTCCAACGTTGAGATTGAAGTGTACAAAAATCATCTTTCAAACTTTAAATCTTTGAAACCCTAAACTAACCCTAACGCTACTAACCTAGGCTGACGTCATACCTGACGCAGCAACCCTTTGACTATTAAATAGGCAATTAAATTGATGACGTCAAGCATTTATTGAACAACTATTGATTGAAAATACTGTTGGCTTGGTCATTTTTGTAGACATTGATGAATTGGTGATCTTACATAAGCTATTTAGCAAAACGTTGACTTCATCTTGTCTATTACATTGCTTATTAATTGAAATCAGATAGTTAAGAAGTACTAACCCTTTGAGTTATAGACTGCAAATATTGTATTGCATTGTTATCATCTTGTTCCAGGCAGGTGTTTTCATCAGGGACTTCACTTCTTTATTGGCTGATTAGCCAGATTATCTGATACTGGTGGTAACCTGCGAGGAGGGAAAACCTTAACTCTTGACCTTTTATTCTTTACCTCTTCAAACCCCAGGTTACCGGGGACATCTCCCCTGGGCTAACCTCCCTAAACAGAAAGAACCTCCCCATCGAGGTGACATTGGGTGGGGAAGGTTCTAGTTACGCCAGTTTGTCCACTATCCTGTAGTCTGTGACCTAAAATACAAAATGCGCAATAACATGTACCTTGGCTATTATTTAAAGGCAGAAGCATACAAACCTGAGGATTGGAGATGGCTTCTCACAAAATTCCAACATAGGATTGGGTGGTGGTGTAATAGATGGTTGTCCCTTGGGGGACATTTCACTCTTGTAAAATCGGTGCTTGAGGGTCAGGTTGTTTACTGGATGGCATTGGCAGCTATTCCAAATTCTATTTTACATAAAATTCGTATTATGATGTTTAATTTTTTGTGGTCCAGTTTAGAGGGTAGGGATCATATTTACCTTTGCATTTGGATTCATTTATCGAGACCAAAGCACCTGGGAGGATGGGGCATTCGAAATATTCACTTTTTTAGCAGGGCTCTGGTTGCTAACTCTCTGTGGAGAGTATTAACAAAGGATGGGATTTGGAGAAAAGTTGTCAAAGACAAATATATTCCAAATAACTCAATAACCACTTGGCTTCGGGAAGCTTCTTCTTCCAACCCGTCAGCATCCCAGACTTGGAAGAGATTTCTAAAATCTTTACACCTTATAACTCATTGGCTTGGGTGGAAAGCAGGTTTTGGGCACTCTGTTCAGGTTGGTCTTGATCGCATTTTAGAGGTGGGGAATTTATCTTTTCTATCTTTTCATCTGAGAGCAGAGTTGAGAAGGAACTCTGTCTTATATCTTTACCAAGTGAGAGGACTCGACAGGGCGGGTTTATATAGTACCTACTAGAAATCAAGTGAAGACCTTGGCTTAGTTGGGAACTTAGTTGTTGAATGGGAGGATTTTTGGAAAGATTTGTGTTCTGCGGGGATTCAATTACATAACAAAACTTATGAGCTTTGTTGGATGGGTGGTGACTCCTCAGGTAGAATTTTTGCAAAAAATATTTATCTTGCTCTTATAAAAACTATTTGGCCCATTTTGGTGGCAGGCTGGCACAAGGACCTTTGGAAATGGGATATTAGTCCAAAAATTAAGCTATTTCTTTGGCTATCCCTGGAGAATAGGATCCTCACCTGGGATAATCTTCAGAGGAAGGGGTGGCAGGGGCCAAACATCTGTGTTTTATGTCAAGAGGAAGCTAATTATGTTAATCATCTTTTTGTTACTTGTCGCTTTAGTCAGGAGGCATGGAACCGATTATACTCAGAACTAAATATTTGGACCATATGGGAAGGAGACTGCCTCAACTCTAGCTATGAGAGTTGGCTCAAGAAGGATATATCCCTCATAACGCTCCCATCTATTGTTTGATGGAACTTGTGGTTGGAGAGGAACATGGTTACATTTGAAGGGCGCAGAGCATCGGTATTTTCGGTGATAGCTAAAGTCAAATCTTTGTTTCCACTAGTTGAGGGAAAAAAAAAATCAAGAAGCGGATTATACAGCTCCCCCGTCTACTGACTAAAATTGTATGTTGGTTTGATGGTGCTACTTCCCCCGGGGTGCACGGGTGTGGTGCAGGTAGTTTAATCAAGATCAATGCTCAAAGGGTAATTAAGTGGACTTTAAACTCTGACCAGGGGACTAATACAAGAGTAGAATTGATAGGGGCGTGGGTGACTCTTTATCTTGCGCAGAGGCTTAATCTTGAAGTGATCCAAGTTATTGGAGACTCAAATATCATCATAAATTGGCTAAAGGACAGAGGCAAGCTGCAAGTTGCCTCTTTGATAGGTTGGATGGAAAGCATAAGTTCATTGAAATCAGCTTTTAAATAAATTTTATTCACACACGTCTATAGGGAACTAAATATGGAGGCCGATACACTTTCAAAATTGGCTCTCAATAGCCCAGAAGGAAAGCTTGTGTTCAACAGTTGGAACGAGGGCAATGAGGGGCCTTCCATCACTATCAGTATTTTTTAACATTGCTTGGTCTCTTATATTTCAGTTAGATTTCTATCGTCGATAGTGGGGTTGTTAAGGACATTAAGTTTATTTTGTATCTTGATTTTGGCGGTGGTCTTTATTGACTATATGCAAAGTTTTTGTGTTTTGGCATTTTCCAGAAAAGGTCATTTCCTGAGTAGTAGGAAGAGGCCAGGGGTCCTGAATATCAGTGCTATATCTGTAATGTGAACTTATTTATATAAAAATATAAAGGGCAATTTTCATGTTGGAAAAAAAGGGGTAGATTTCCACTCCTATCAAATATCTTGAGGGGTTGCTAACCTATTTCCTTACATTTTATGAAAACGAACTCTTAACCAATTAAAAATAGTTTAACTGTTAATTAACTTTAATTATTATAAAAGATGGTCAATCTAAAACCTTAAGTATTATAAAAGACTAATTTTATTTTAATAATGATATTTGTGTTTTAGTTGTTAATTAAATACTATAATACATAATTTTAACTATCATAAAAAGATGGTCAATGTAAGGCATTCAACATTAAGATGTAGACATATAAATAAAATATTTGCAAATTTTAAGATGATTAAGAATGTGTGTTAATCTAGTGAAACTTAATACAAGACAATCTTATAATAATTGTGTAAAATTTGATATCTTTTAAGGATCCAAATGTTATACCTAACTTTAGGTGATTATTTCGATTTGAAAAAATCATACATAAATACATTCATATAGAGAGAGGGGGTGGGTGAATATTCAATAAAAAAAACATATAATTTACTATTACACTTGTAAAAATTGGCAACTATTATCAATTTTATAATATTTTGTGTTAAAAAAACAATTTTTTAAATGGGAAATGGTTAATTCGTGAATATATTTAAATAAATAATGTTCAAAAATAACCCATTGATGAAAATTTGCCCCTAAAAAATAACCTGGTGCAAAATAGAGGTAAGACAAACACATAAAAGACACCATGATATAAGCAACAAGAGTTATAGATAGATGACAACCAAAATAAAGATCTCCAACAACTTGATGTAGATAGTACATTTCTACTTTGATCTACACATGAATTTGGACAATTATTAGGTAGATCTCCAATTAAGATTTCTCCAACATTGAAGTTTACTCTTTTAGCAACTATGACTGATTTAATTATGGATAAAAGTGGAGTCATGTCACTGATATATTTCATGAGGAAACTCCCCTTTCATTGATTCCTATATATGATAGTCTCTTTGGAATGAGGAAGATGAGATGCAAATCATAGTTTTCATATTAGGAAAGTGATTTAGTTATGTTTTCTATAACAAATGCACACAAGAAACTAATGATGATACATATATCAATATCCCATAATTTGGAAGCTAGTTGAACCACAATACGAAAAATTCAAACAAAAAGTATAAAAATGGGGATGCATGATCATCTATTTCAAACAAATGAAGATGTATGAGTGTAATTGTAGTTAGTTTGTAACGTCTTGGTCGTTAAGACTACAAGCAATGCAAGGAAGTGCAATTTTTTTTTTTTTTTAGGCAAGAAGGCAACAACGACAACGACTCAACACACTACCACATCATACAACTAGGAGAAACATGCAAAAATCAAAGGCATATAAAAATAGATACCCACCCGACACAACCAACACAACGCCTACAAGCTAAAGGACAACATCGACCACCCGACACAACGACTTCGATGACCAGCAACTAGAACCTTCCCTGCGTGCGAGAGACAGTCACCATAAAGGTTACCAAACAAGCACCACCATAAACACTACAGTCATCAACCACCTCAGGAGGTGCACTATCCTAAGCCAGGTTTCATATGTTCTTATCGCTCAACGCGTGCAACGACCCAGTCAAGGGATCACGTCGTCGCATTGTGATCGGTGCACCAAGAACCCTCGTGCAACCAAAAACTTCTAACCTTCTATCCAACATCAAATCCAAGGTTCCTTAAATCCAATTGACATTGATCCACAAAATGTGACGTCTTACGACGAAGTCACTCTAAACAATCAAGCAATCATGTATGCAAGGTGACCATTCGTTACAATTTAAATTGAGCAATCACCAGGTATTCCATTAGCAAGATATCACCATATTAGATCGGACAATCGGGTTGTTGAGCTTGAATCTATAATGATTATGAAAACAAGTTTTAAAAACAACACACACCCTAGCATTGGAACGAGCTCCCATGAATTAACTATAAATAATTCTTCTTGACCCAATTCGAATTAGACTAAATTTCTATTGACAATAAATTGCTTCTTCCACGAAGACGTTATGTGAATCGTACTGATATCTCATTTTTAGATTCAATGCAATAAATATTGACAGATGCATTTTATATAACGAGATTCTAAATTCTACGAATTTGTTTCTACTTCCAAACTAATTTCTGACAATCCTGAACAATTAATACCATTTTTTAAAAGGGTCGTCTACCACTGTTGACCCCAGCCTTCCAATAGAGTAATATTCATAAATTTTTGAAACGATATTCATTATACAAGATTAATCTATCAATCTATAATCAATCTGAGTAATAATAATTAATTTCAAAGCAATAATTTATTTGCCAACAGAATCGATGTCTCACAATAGTCGTTGTCTTAATCTATACAGTCATAAAAACATTGTCAACCATCAATCATTGTCTCAATGATGAATTAATGTCTTGCACAGTATCACTGTCTAAAAATTAGTCGATGTCCATTAACAACTATTACAGATACATCTATTGATAAAACTAAAGATAAACATGGATGAACCTGTTGATATCACTGGGTATGTACGGGGTGAATCGCCCAGTAAATCATGGCTCAACCGTGACATGGATATCTACCAAATATCGTTGTTTATAAAAAGGAAATCGTTATCTATCGTATCGTTGTCCAATAAAAGGAATAACAATATAGTAGGAAATTAGCAAGGGATTATATATATATATAGTTGTCTAGATAACGTTGTCTTAAAAGGATTATTCAACTCTAAAAGGAATTTAGCCAGGAATAAAATTATATATATCGTTGTCATAACAAAATCGAAGGTCGATGTTTATTATATACTATAGTATTGTTGTCTATTATTATACATAGTACATATTATAAAATGTTGTCAGATATAATATCGTTGCCAAGGTATATTATCGTTGTCCTTTATCATATATAAAAACACTATCAAGTATTAAAACACAGTCGTAAATATATCTGAAGCGTAGAGATTAAATATAATCATAATTGTCGAGTTAGAAACTGGAAATCGCTACCCATTCATTGCATGAGATCGTTGTATATTTTCACATGATATCTCATGAAACCACTAAAATCGCTACAATGATATCTCATGAAATGAAATGCAGAGTTAAATTGCTTGAAATCGCTGAAATTGCTACACATGATAGCTCTGTGTGTTTTTCACATGATAATGTTGTATATAAAAAAACAGGAAGAATGAAATCATTGTCCAATGATTAAGGGGAAAATCACAGAGTTGAATGTTGATAAATAATGCAGTCAAGACAAAACGGAGATGTAAAATCCAGATATATGATAACACAGGTATCAATTCATTGTCACAAATATAGCTGTCTAGATCAAGGGGATTCGCTGCCACAGGATATATAAATTCGTTGACCCACATATTAAAAATTTTGTCAGTGTATTAAAACACAGCCCATGTACAGGTAAAATGCAAAGTAAATTAAACGATGATGTTGGTATGTAATATATAGGTGAATCGTAGAGCTAAAAAACTAATGTTGCAGTCATTTAATTCATGGAAACACGGAGCCAATTAAATGATATGGTTGTCATAAATATATAACGTAGTAGATTTTAATATAGGATATACATTCAACGTTGTCACACAAAAACACAGTCTTTCCAATCAACGCAGTCATAATGAAATTGCAGTCAACACCTGTAAATTGCAGACAAATACCAATCCAAGCACTAGGGTATATACCAAGAATCGCAGAGATAAAGTGCAGAGATAGTCACACAAAAACCTAGAGATACTTAGCACAAGAAGGCGCAAGGACCAATCATTCGACAATGAATCAGTCAATGCTAGGATACTCATTCACAAGAAGGGTGCAAGGTTTAGAGATCAATCAGAAAATAAAAACACCAAGATAAGTAAGGGATAGATAGTTGGGCGAAGTTTATCCTTCACTCATCATCTATGCACAAAAAAGCAGGGCATTTGAATCTATAGGTTTTTAAACACTGAAGTGACGACCATTTATTCGGCTCCTGGCTGACTGCTCAGGCATGGACTAATGACTAAAGGGATAAGGGAAAAACACAAATTTCTTTGTAATGATCAATAAAAAAAATACAGAAAATTCATAGCAATCAGGGTTGGGTTCGCTAAGGGAATCAATTCAAAATGTAGTGAGCGTAAGGCTAGGATGACCTTAAGTTCATTGATTATAAAATGTTGAGTAGAACATAACCTTTACACAATAGAAGTACAGAAATGAAAGCTCGGGAACATTATTAAACTACCATTCAAGAATATACACATGCGTACCTTTTCCAAATGAGAAAGTTATGAGTCGTTGTCCCGCGCGTGCTACGTCCAACTCTCGCTTGCCGACCGATGTGACCTCACCAGTACCTCCCAACCAACGCTAGGGGTACTCTTCTTCCCCCTGAGCCCCCCGAGTTGAAAAGGGGCCACGCACACAATACCAGAGATCCGCTAGCACCCAGCTCGCCTCGCAAGGTCGAGCTACCACTCGTTACCCAAGATGGGCATCCCAACTCCCACAAGAGAAGTTCAATCACAACAAAAATTCAGCAGTGTGACATTACGCATCAGATGAGATCCATACTCCTCCTACTCCATCCTTTTTATAGAGTTTTCAAGTAATTAGTTTCTCAATTTCTCATTAAATTCCTTTATCATTTAATTAATTAGGAAAAACCTCCCCCGTACACATGTCACCCATCCCCTAGTTGCACCAAAAATTCAATTTTATTAATTAATTAATTATTCCTATTTACCTCACCCACCTAAAAGCATTCCTAAAAACGCTCCTAGGTGTCCCAAAATTCCCTTACACTTCTTAAATGACTTATGCCTTACTAAATTCCTAGTTGAGTTCAAAAAAAGCAAGTTCCCAAGGCAAGATTCCTTACTAAGTTAGACATTCATCTTTTTCTTTATGTTTCCCCTTTTCTTTATGTTTCCCCTTTTTCCTTTAGTTTCCTATTTCTTTTAAGTTTCCCTCTTTTCCCTTTTTAACTAAAAATCAATTTAGCAAGTGTAGAAAAACAACCATTTACCCCTCTTCTTTTTAACTAAAAATTAAATTAGCATATGTAGATAAAACAATCATTTCCCTTCTTAAAATTTTAATCCCCCATTTAATTTGATTTTAAAATTTAATTTGAAATTTCTTACCCCCCTTCTTGTTACAAGTTTATTTATTATTATTATTAGTATTTACCACAAGTTCTACTCAGACCTGGGATTTTAATTTCTCTAGGCTGGGTGACACTTTTATTAGGGAAAAATATTTTTAAATCTTACTTATCACATCATTCATTTTAAGGTCATCTAGGTTTATTCACTTACCAGTTAAAAACGCGACGTGCCCTTTAGGACGCACTAGGTGCTCCAAGGGTGCCACTCGCCTTTTTTTGTTTTCCTTGCATGACATGCCCTTCAGGACTCAATATGTGCTCCAAGGGTGCCACTCGCCTCTTTTCGTTTTCCTTGTGCGGCGTGCCCTTCAGGACGCACTACGTGCTCCAAGGGTGCCACTCGACTCTTAACTGACTTGGTAGACATCAAAAACCCCTGGAGTCAATACTCCGCCAGGTGATCTTGTGGGAGACTAAGGGCCTCTAAGGAATAAGGCCCCTACCTTATTGTGTGCCCCTGAGAATCATCGTGAGCAACTGTCGCAGTCTTCCCTCATGGCATCATGGGTCTTCTCGAACTAGGTAACCGTTAACCTACAGTTTCAGCCACGGCGGGAGTGCTAGTAGGCTGTGGCAGGGCTGCTCCCACACCTCTCCCTCAAATTATCTGGTTGTCGTGCATGACCCCTCTACTCCACATGTGAGTCTGGTCGGCAAGATATCGTCGGCCTACATCATCAGCGAATCATGTCATCAAAATAATCAATCATCATAACATCTAATCATATGTACATATGTCACATAAACAATATTCAACCCAACAATCCACTCCCTGACTCGATCCAGAGTCCAAGGGGTTTCATCAATGCCTCTACATCCTCGAGGTCCAAAGTCCTGCACACTTAGGATAACCCGGTCAATAGCACCTATCTATGTCATTAAAACAAAATAACATATCACCATATCCATAATGCCTCATAATCATAATCAAACGACCAATAGTATAATAATTTGGATCACTTGCAAGCAAGTGTCCTCAAAGAATAAGTTCCCTTAGTGCGCGCAAGAGCGGGATGTTACATACACCCCCTCTTGGTCTAAACTTCATCCTGAAGTTTCACAGTATATAAGTGCCGAAATAATGTGTATCACAATATTATAAGTCTATCTATCAAACAAAAATGGAAATTGTTGGTGTATACCATATGCATCCTCCCAGGCCGTCGAGTGCAGACTATAGTTGTCCCACTGGACCTTGACATGATCTACGGTTCGATGTCATAGCTCTCGAATGTGATGGTCCAGAATATAGATCGGCTCTGTCGTGAGCGCACCCTTGTCTGATACCTGCAAGGAACTCATGTCAATAACACGTGTAGGGTCACTAATATAATGTCTCAAATAGATACATGAAAAACATCATGCATATGCCTCAAGGAATCAGGCAAGGCTAGTCAATAGGCCACAGGCCTCTCTTTTCCACAATCTCGCAGGATCCCAAGGAGATAGTTTAGAACCCCTTCCAAAATTGATCAAACTCTTATGCAGGTTCACCCGCAAGAAGACTCGATCGCCACCTTCATAACTATGATCGATACGATGCACATAGACATAACTCTTCTGTCGATCTTGCACTTCCTTGATCCCTTGTCTTATAGTTTCATTTGATCTTCCATTTCTTTGATCGGTTCTGGTCCCACCAGGACCCTATCCTCAAGCCGATCCCAACTCAAGGCATTTGACACGGTCGCCCATAAAGAAACTTGAAAGGAACCATCTTAATGGTGCTTTGATAACTGTCGTTATATGAAACTTCTACCAGTGGCAAGAATTCCTCCCAACGCTTATGTTGGTCCATCACGTACATGCGCAACATGTCCTCCAAGATTTGGCTTGTTCGTTCGGTCTGCTCGTCCGTCTCCAGGTGATACACGGTACTAAAGTAATTAGGGTTCCCAAGGCCTCTTGGAAACTAGTTCAAAATTGTCCAGCAAACACCGATCCTCGATCGGATATAATCCTCTTAGGCACGCCATGCAGCCTCACAATCTTGCTGATGAAATATCTAGCTAAGTCAGGTGCCCGATACGTCGTATGCACAGGAATAAAATGAGCACTCTTCATCAGAGTGTCGACTACCACAAAAATCGATTTGTGTCTCCTTGCTGTCAGTGGAAATCCAACAATGAAATCCATCGAAATGACCTCCCATTTCGATTTCGGAATAGCGTGTGGATGTAGTAATCCTGCTAGATGTATATGTTCATACTTCACCTACTGACATTCTAGACATCTTGTCATGTAATTGACTATGTCACCCTTCATCCCTTCCAGAAGAATAAGGGTTTAAGGTCTTCCCTCATCTTCATGACTCCTGGGTGAGCCATGTACATTACTTTGTGAGCCTCGTTTAGGATCAAACTCCTCAACTCATCGTTCGGTGGTACGTAAATTCAATTTTTAAATCTCAATAATTCGTCGTCTTCCAACATAAATCCTTCAAATCTTGGTACCATCATTGTGTTTTGTCCGATAAAATCCTTGACCTCTTTGTACCAGTCATCGTCGCACTGTAAAGTTAGAATCTTTTTCACATAGGTTCGTCTCAAGAGGCATCATCGAAAATATGTGTGGTCTCCAACTCAACGCATCAAACACTCTGTTCATTGTTCCATTTATGTAAGTAATCTTGAAATCATACTCGCTAATAAATTATGACCAATGTCATTGTCACGCGTTCAAGTTGCTTTGCGTAAAGATGTGTTGTAGTCCACAGTGGTTTGTTTAGTTCAAATTTCCATCCAATAAGGTAGTGCCTCCAAACTCTCGAGGCATAAACAATGGCTAGCAACTCCAAATCGTGCGTTGCACAGTTTTTCTCATTTCATCTCAACTTTCTCGAGATGTAAGTGATCACTCGACCGTCTTGCATCAAGACCACACATAATCCTTCCTTGAATGCGTCAGTGCATACCAAGAATTTCGCGTCCATATCAAGGACCTTTAGTATCGGTGTTGTTGTCAACAGCTCCTTGAGCCTCTGAAATGCTTCCGCGCATTTCTTGATCCAAACAAACTTCTTGTTCTTCTTCTGCAATTTCGTAATCGGATTTGCTATCTTCGAGAAACCCTCGACGAACCATCGGTAGAATCCCACTAAACCCATGCAACTATGCACTTCCGGGACATTCTTCGGCACAGGCCATTCCATAATAGCCTCGACCTTTTTTGGATCCACAACGATACCTTTGTCGGAGATGACATGCCCTAAGTAGTGAATCTTTGATTGATAAAATGAGCATTTAGACAATTTCCCATACAAATTGTTCTCTCACAGACACTGTAATACCAAGCGAAATTGCTCGTCATGATCCTCCATCGTCCGAGAGTAAATCAAAATATCGTCAATGAATACTTGGATGAACTTGTCCAAGTATTCACGGAACATCTCGTTCATCAAACTCATAGAAACCCCTAGGGTGTTCGTTAGTCCAAAAGGTAAAACAGTAAACTCGTAAATTCCAAACCTAGTCTTAAAGGTAGTCTTAGGGATGTCATCCTCCTTGATCTGTAACTGGTGATACCCTGATCTCAAGTCAATCTTTGAAAACACCATCGCACACTTCATCTGATCAAACAGATCATCAATCCTTGGCAACAGATACTGATTCTTGATCATTGCCTTGTTCAATTGACGATAGTCAATGTAGAGTCTCCACGACCCATCCTTCTTTCATATGAAAATAACAGGCGCACCCCACGGTGACACACTTAGACATATAAGTCCTATGTCCAACAACTCCTTCAGTTTCATTTTCAACTCCTGTAACTCTGAGGTCGACATCTGATGAGGTGTTCTTGCTATCGATTCAGTCCCTGGTTTTAGGTCTATGGCAAATTCCATTTCCCTCTCCAGTGGCATCCCAGGTAACTCCTTAGGGAAGACATCTGCAAACTCTCTCACCACCGGAAGGTGTTTTAGACCTTCTGCTACTCCCTTCTCATTTAATGCAAGGATTGCATAAATCTTACATCCCTTGCGCATTTTCTTCCGTAGCTGTAAGGAAGAGATGAACCTCGGGGAAACTCCCTGGTTCCGACCTACAATCATGCATCTCTGTCCCTCGTCATCGACCAATCTTAATCGTTTTGTCTTACAGTTGAGTATCGCCTCATGCGATTCTAACCAATCCATACCGATCACGACGTCATAAGATCCTAAGCTCGTGACGTACAGGTTGGCCCTGGTGAAAAATCCTCCCAGGTTAAGGCTACAGCCCGTAACCTTCCCTCCAACCTTTTATTTGGCTCCCGAAGCCATTTCTACAAAGCTAAACCCATCATGTTCGACTGCCTTTACCTTAATTATTTTAGCGCTGCCCCAAAAATGAAACTCTCAATAGCACCAAGATCGATCAAAATGATAAGGGTCTGGTCAGCGACGATACCTAACGTCTCGAGCACAGTCGACTGGTGCTCTTCCTGGCAGTTATTCACTGCTGCAACAATCCGAGGGGCCTTGCCCAAATCTCCCACGGTAGTGGGTCCGACTGATCTAGATGCTCTGGTCCTCTCTACTGGGCAGTCACGCTGGTAAAGTGGCTCCCCACATGTCCAACACCCTTTCTTCGGTCCAATACTCTTGGTACCCGAAGTGGAAGCACATCGCCTTGCTCTCCAGCCATGCCTCGACGGTTGGGCTTTCCGTGGCACTCATGGATTTGAGAACTTACCCCTCTCGAGTTCTCGGTGAAAGCTAACGATACTGGCTGAGGCGCATTGTGGACCCTCAGGGGTACATGCGCCCTGGCCTCATCTCAGTATAGATGGTGAATCAAGGCCTCTGAAAATCTATGGAAGGACCTTGTTAGACCATCATCATCCCTTAAAACAATCGAATCCAGCCCAAGGGATTTTTCTTCCCCCTTGGGGTTTAGAATCTGAGGGAGCGGGCACTTCTGGAGGCATCACACCTCCTTCACGGCACCATGTTGTGAACCTCTGTGGCGCCCTCTAATCGAGATCACCACATGAACACGTTAAGGTTTTTAATTAGCGCTAGGTTAATACTCAAGGGTTTAATGCAGTGGAAAGCCTGGCAATCCACACTCGCAGGGTTGAACCCACTCTGATACCATATGTAACGTCCCCGTCATTAAGACTACAAGCGACGCAAGCAAGTGCAATTTTATTTTATTTTTTAGGCAGGAAGGCAACGACAACAACGACTTGGCACACTAGCACATCATGCATCTGGGCGAAACATGCGAAAATCAAAGGCAAATAAAAATAGCTACCTGCCCGACACAACCAAGACAATGCCTACAAGCTAAAGGACAACATCAACCACCCAACACAACGACTTTGACGACCAGTAACTAGAACCTTCCCAGTGTGCGAGAGACAGTCACCATAAAGGTTACCAAACAAGCACCACCATAAACACTACAGTCATCAACCACCTCGGGAGGTGCCCTATCCTAAGCCAGATTTCATATGTGCTTATCGCTCAACGTGAGCAACGACCCAGTCAGGGGATCACATCGCCGCATTGCGACCGGTGCACCAGGAACCCACGTGCAACCAAAAACTTCTAACCTTCTATCCAACATCAAATCTAAGGTTCCTTAAATCCAATTGACACTGATACACAAAATGCGATGTCTTACGACGAAGTCGCTCTAAACAATCAAGCAATCAGGGATGCAAGGTGACCATTCGTTACAATTTAAATTGAGCAACCACCAGGTATTCCATTAGCAAGATATCACCAGATTAGATCGGACAATCGGCTTGTCAAGCTTGAAGCTATAATGATTATCAGAACAAGTTTTAAAAACAGCACACACCCTAGCATTGGAACGAGCTCCCATGAATTAACTATAAATAATTCTTCTTGACCCAATTCGAATTAGACTAAATTTCTATTGACAATAAATTATTTCTTCCACGAAGACATTATGTGAATCGTATTGATATCTTATTTTTATTGACAGATGCATTTTATATAACGAGATTCTAAATTCTACGAATTTGATTCTACTTCCAAACTAATTTCTGACAATCCTGAACAATTAATACCATTTTTTAAAAGGGTCGTCGACCAATGTTGACCCTAGCCTTCCAATAGAGTAATATTCATAAATTTTTGAAACTATATTCATTATACAAGATTAATCTATCAATCTATAATCAATCTGAGTAATAATAATTAATTTCAAAGCAATAAATTCTCTGCCAACAAAATCAATGTCTCACGATAGTCATTGTCTTAATCTATACAGTCATAAAAACACTGTCAACCATCAATCGTTGTATCAATGATGAATGGATGTCTCGCACAATATTGTTGTCTAAAAATTAGTCGTTGTCCATTAACAAGTATTACAGATACATCTATTGATAAAACTAAAGATAAATGTGGATGAACCTGTTGATATCATTGGGTATGTACGGGGTGAATCTCCTAGTAAATCGTGGTTCAACCGTGACATGGATATCTACCAAATATTGTTGTTTATAAAAGGGAAATCGTTATCTATTGTATCATTGTCCAATAAAAGGAATAACAATATAATAGGAAATTAGCAAGTGATTAAATATATATATATATATATATATATATATATAGTTGTCTAGATAACACTGTCTTAAAAGGATTAATCAACTCTAAAAGGAATTTATCCAGGAATTAAATTATATATATATCGTTGTCATAACAAAATGGAAGATCGATGTTTATTATATACTATAGTATTGATGTATGTTATTATACATAGTACATATTATAAAATGTTGTCAGATATAATATCGCTGCTAAGGTATATTATCGTTGTCCTTTATCAATATAAAAACACTGTCAAGTATTAAAACGCAGTCGTAAATATATATGAAGCACAGAGATTAAATATAATCATAACTGTTGAGCTAGAAACTGGAAATCGCTACCCATTCATTGCATGAAATCGATGTGTATTTTCACATGATATCTCATGAAATCGCTACAATCACTAAAATTGCTAAAATCGCTACAATGATATCTCACGATATCTCATGAAATGAAATGCAGAGTTAAATTGCTTGAAATCGTTGAAATCGCTACACATGATACCTCTGTGTGTTTTTCACATGATAATGTTGTATATAAAAAAAAGGGGGAATGAAATCGTTGTCCAATGATTAAGGGAAAAATCGCGGAGTTGAATGGTGACAAATAATACAGTCAAGACAAAACGCAGATGTGAAATCCAGATATATGATAACGCAAGTATTAATTCGTTGTCACAAATATAGTTGTCTAGATCAAGGGGATTCACTGCCACGGGATATATAAATTCGCTGACCCACATATTAAAAATGTTGTCAGTGTATTGAAATGCAACCCATGTACAGGTAAAACGGAGAGTAATTAAATGATGATGCTGGTATGTAATATATAGGTGAATCGCAAAGCTAAACAAATGATGTTGCTATCATTTAATTCATGGAAACACAGAGCCAATTAAATGATATGGTTGTCATAAATATATAATGTAGCAGATTTTAATATAGGATATACATTCAACGTTGTCACACAAAAACGCAGTCTTTCCAATCAACGCATTCATAATGAAATCACAGTCAACACCTGTAAATTGCAGTCAAATACCAATCCAAGCACTAGGGTATATACCAAGAATCGTAGAGATAAAGCGCAGATATAATCACACAAAAACGCAAAGATACTCAGCACAAGAAGGCGCAAGGACCATTCATTCGACAATGAATCAGTCAACGCTAGGATACTCATTCACAAGAAGGGCGCAATGTTTAGAGATCAATCAGAAAAGAAAAACGTCGATATAAGTAAGGGATAGATAGTTGGGTGAATTTTATCCTTCACTCATCATCCATGCACAGAAAAGCAGGGCATTTGAATCTATAGGTATTTAAACACCGAAGTGATGACCGTCGATTCGGCTCCTAGCCGACTACTTAGGCACAGACTGATGACTAAAGCGATAAGGGAAAACACAATTTCTTTGTAATAATCAATAAAACAAATACAAAAAAATCATAGCAATCAGGGTTGGGTTCGCCAAGGGAACCAATTAAAAATGTAGCAAGCGTAAGGCTAGGATGACCTTAAGTTCATTGATTATAAAACATTGAGTAGAACATAATATCTACACAATAGATGTACATAAATGAAAGCGCAGGAACATTATTAAACTACCATTCAAGAATATACGCATGCATACATTTTCCAAATGCGAAAATTCTGAGTCGTTGTCCCACGCGCGCTCCTTCCAGCTCCCGCTTGTTGACCAATGTGACCTCACTGGTACCTCCCAGCCAACGCTAGGGGTACTCTTCTTCCCCCTGAGCCCCCCAAGCCGCAAAGGGGCCACACACACAATACCAGAGATCTGCTAGCACCCAACTCACCTCGCAAGGTCTAGCTACCACTCGTTACCCGAGCTGGGTATCCCAACTCCCACAAGAGAAGTTTAGTCACGACAAAAACTCAGCAGTGTAACATTACGTATCAGATGAGACCATACTACTCCTCCTCCATCATTTTTATAGAGTTTTCAAGTAATTAGTTTCTCAATTTCTCATTAAATTCCTTTATCATTTAATTAATTAGGAAAAACCTCCCCTGTACACATGTCACCCATCCCCTAGTTGCACCAGAAATTCAATTTTATTAATTAATTAATTATTCTTATTTCCCTCACCCACCTAAAAGCATTCCTAAAAATGATCCTAGGTGTCCCAAAATTCTCTTACACTTCTTAAATGACGTATGCCTTACTAAATTCCTAGTTGAGTTCAAAAATAGCAAGTTCCCAAGGCAAGATTCCTTACTAAGTTAGACATTCAATTTTTTCTTTATGTTCCCATTTTGTTTATGTTTCCCCTTTTTCCTTTAGTTTCTTATTTCTTTTAAGTTTCCCCACTTTCCCTTTTTAACTAAAAATCAATTTAGCAAGTGTAGAAAAACAACCATTTACCCATTTTTCTTTTAACTAAAAATTAAATTAGCATCTGTAGATAAAATAATCATTTCCCTTTTTAAAATTTTAATCTCCCATTTAATTTGATTTTTAAATTTAATTTGAAATTTCTTACCCCCCTTCTTGTTACAAGTTTATTTATTATTATTATTATTATTATTATTTACCACAAGTTCTACTTAGACCTAGGTTTTTAATTTCTCTAGGCTAGGCGACACTTTAATTAGGGAAAATTGTTTTTAAATCTTAGTTATCACATCATTCTTTTTAAGGCCGTATAGGTTTATTCACTTACTAGTTAAAAACGTGACATGCCTTTCAGGACGCACTAGGTGCTCCAAGGGTGCCACTCACCTCTTTTTGTTTTCCTTGCGCGACGTGGCCTTCAGGACGCACTACGTGCTCCAAGGGTGCCACTCGTTTCTTTTTGTTTTCCTTGCGCGACGTGCCCTTCAGGACGCACTACGTGCTCCAAGGGTGCCACTTGCCTCTTTCTGTTTTCCTTGCGCGGTGTGCCCTTCGGGACGCACTACGTGCTCCAAGGGTGCTACTCACCTCTTGACTGACTTGGTAGACATCAAAAACCCCTGGAGTCAATACTCCGCCAGGTGATCTTGTGGGAGACTAAGGGGCTCTAAGGAATAAGGCCCCTACCTTATTGTGTGCCCCTTAGAATCATCGTGAGCGACTGTTGCAATCTGCCCTCACGACATTGTGGGTCTTCTCGAACTAGGTAATCATTAACCTACAGTTTGAGCCACGACAGGAGTGCTAGTAGGCTGTGGCAGGGCTGCTCCCACACCTCTCTCTCAAAGTCTCTGGTTGTCGTGCGTGACCCCTCTACTCCACATGTGAGTTTGGTCGGCAAGTTATCGTCAACCTGCATCATCAATGAATCATGTCAGCAAAATAATCAATCATCATAACATCTAATCATATGTACATATGTCACATCAACAATATTCAACCCAACAGTCCACTCCTTGACTCGATCCGGAGTCCGAGGGGTTTCATCAATGCCTCTGCATCCTCGAGGTCCAAAGTCCTGCACACTCAGGAGAACCCAGTCAATAACACATGTCTATGTCAATACAACAAAATAACATATCACCATATCCATAATGCCTCATAATCATAATCAAACGACCAATAGCATAATAATATGGATCACTTGCAAGAAATTGTCCTCAACGAATAAGTTTGCTCAGTGCACGCATGTTACATAGTTATTCAAACTCGATTAGAAAGATTAGAGAATGAATGTCAAAACACACACACATATCAACACTATATAATTATATTTAAAAATAATAATTTACAAACCAAAAAATTTGTTTCAGAGTGAAAGTTAACCCAAATAAGAGTTACAAGTATCAATACAAAACAACAACAATAATAATAATCTATTTTTAAGGTCAAGACCAAGCCAGACACCAAATTGGTGTATGATACCCCCTTGTTTGTGGGACAAGGGACCCCCTCCGCACAACGATTTCAATGCTAAAGTCTACGGAGTTGTACATACCCTTCCCCCCTCTGGGTTTGAACATGTAACCTCCAAAGAGGAAACACATGCTCTTAACCATTAGATGCATAGGCTTCACTTGAGCCAAACTATGAATAGAAGCTACAAAGTGTGGATACTTAGTTGTTGAAGAGGTTATAGGTTGAATTTGTGCACATGTCAAAATTAGGGATAAACTATGGATAGAAGCCATAAAGTGTAGATACGTAGTTGTTGAAAAGGTTGTAGATTGAATTTGTGCACATGTCAAAATTATGTTTAAATAGTACTGAAAGTGACATTTTTATAATAGTTATTATATATTATATATTTAAATTAGAGTGTTAAAATATTGTCATATTTATGTATTTAGATATTTATTATTAAAAATTTATATTTATTTTTGTTAATAATGGATTTACATTTATTGTACTTGAGTACTTACTAGTATTATCAATTATTCAATATTTTGTTTACTAAAAGTTGATAAGGAGATATATGGTTGACTTTACTTTGTTAAAATTGATTCGTACATTTTCTTTAACTAAAAATTGTTAAACAAATAATGAATTGATTGAGTTCACATCATTTTCTATTTTTACTTGCACTTATTGATGTTTTATTTTATGTACTCTTTAACTAAGAATTGTTAAACAAATAATGAATTGACTTCACATCATTTTCTATTTCTAATTTTACTGATTGATGTTTATTGAAGTGTAAATATTTTATATACAAGTACCATTGCTCTCAAGTGATAAAACCATTGCTCTCAAGTGATAAAATTATTGTTAATTTAACAAATTATCATGAAAATATGACAAAACCATTGCTCTCAAGTGATAAAACCATTGCTCTCAAGTGATAAAATTATTGTTAATTTAACTGATTGATGTTTATTGAAGTGTAAATATTTTATATACAAACACCATTGCTCTCAAGTGATAAAACCATTGCTCTCAAGTGATAAAATTATTGTTAATTTAACAATTTATCATGAAAATATGAAAGATGAGTGTTAAAGTGGACGAAATCCCAACACATGGATATGTTATCCCAACAAGATATTATGTAATATCATAAAGATAATAACCACATGTTAAGGAAAATGTGTAAGTCATAACATTGAAATTGTAGGTGACGTTAATATTAGATTAAGGGGATGTTATCACATGAAACAAAGGACTTGCACCCAAACTTAATGTTTGAATTGCCAAATGTTTTTGATATAGACAATGTTTTATAATTCTTCTCTATTTCATAATTGTTATTTATGTAGAATTAGTTGCACTCTTTATTTTATTCAGATTAAACGAGTGAGGGGAACTAGATAACCTCCCTATTATATGAAACAATTTGTAAGCCACATATATCGATAACTTGTAACTCAACCTAGGGATAAGATGTCTCAATAGAAGGCACCTGCGCTTTTGACCCAGCTACAATGAGCCAATGTAGTCATTTTCCTCTAAATGACTAACATATCATTTATGAGATTAGATTTGAACCTAGGTACAGAGAAACTTACTTCCCTTCAATTTAAAACCTCTCCTTCATTATAAAACTTAAACTCTTTGATATCATATATAAACAATGAAGATATATATATATATATATATATATATATATATATATAACATCTTCATGGCGTAAAAAAAAATTCTTACCAATTTCATTAAGCTTGATTTGTGTGTTTATTATTTAATCCTATACATTATATCTTCGTTGAGAACATTTATGACCACCTTATTTTGTTTTTGTTATATAATTAATTATCAAAAAAAACACATTTGTGATATTGCAAAGTGTTATAAAATATTCATCTTGAATCCAATTCTAAAATATCTAAAGAAATAAAAACAAAAAACAAATTGAAGTCCCTTGGTAATTTAAATTCGAATCTAAAAAAGACAAGGAAAACACCTCATCTTCTCTAGAACCAAGACCCCTTTTTAAAAACCCATGGTTCTCTCTTCCTCATTTAAAAATAATGCTAAAAAAAATCTTTAAAAAAAAATTAAAAATAATGTTAAAAAAACTTTTGCGTCATAACCCATCTCTTAAATCCACCTTATAATCACATATGTTGATGGCCAAAGTCCATTAAATCTAAACTAAAGTAAATTTTAAACGTAAATGAGTAAAATTGAGTCTTGAAGATAAAGGGTAATATAACCCTACCATAAAATAAAACATAAGTCAACTAGGCAAACCCTTGATCTTTATGTTAGATATGATGCTTTAATCACTTTCCCGGGCCTAATATAATTTATTTTACATAACAAAACATGTATGTCCATAATTTATATCGACAAATATATTTTTATAAAGTTGCTTATCCTTTGAAAAAAAAAAAATAATGGAATTTATAAAAGAGTACTAAACTCCAACTAAAAGATTTTTATTTTTATTTTTTTTAATACTAATTATAATATAATAAAAGTTTTTTTAAATAAAATTTTTATAAATTATATTATAAAAAGAAGATTTATTTATAATATGTGTTCTTTCTTAAAAGATCATAAGTTCAAATCTAAAAAAAATAAGAAGTTCAAATCCAAAAAGAATAGGGTATGTATATTTAACTGAAGAGAAAGGTTAAAATTACATTATTATTATTATTTTCATTTAATAAGAGTTTTTTTTAAATAAAACATTCATAAATTATATTATAAAAATAAGATTTATATGTATAATTATTTGTTATGGGAATTGAATTTTAATTTTGCATTTTCAATACCCGGATGGGGTGACATGTAGGGATAGGGGTACAGGTGGCAGCGCACTCGACCCAGGCATAAATGCCGAAGGCCGCCACCCACGAGTATGTATTAATGATGGGTGACGACCTTCGCTGCAGTTGTAGGACGGAGGGACCTTTCCCCCGAGCGATCATTTACGCCCTCTGCATTCTTGGGATGGCCAAGATTAAATGCGAAAGGAGGACTTCGGCTCTGGATTATTTGGTTTTCAATTCGCATGGGCAGAGAGGAACTGCACCAGCCTCGGCTTTGTTTATTGCTCGGACGCACTGGTGTAGTCCTGCCTTCACCGCGCCTTGGAATGGTGCAACCTATCTGCATTTCTTTCTGACTCTAGCGGGACGGAGCTCGCATGCCCGTGCTTCACACCTGCATTTTCTCTCACCTTGGCTCATTTGCCTCCACCTTCATTTGCTCTGCTCCATCGCCATGATTCGAATTAGAGGTAAACCTCGCCGTGGCGCGGCCTGGGAGGCAAAGAAGGCGCAGAGGCGTCGAAAGGAGAAATTGGAACGTGCCCTGACTCTTGCGAATTCAATTCTCAGGAAGGAGACCAGGGCGAAGAAATTGGCACGG
>ML786117.1:281786-297358 GCA_009831015.1 Picea engelmannii
GAGATTGTCAACAAGTGGGTTGAAGGGTATTTGAGGAACTATGTAGGAGGACAACAGAGAACGTGGGTAAAGTGGTTACATTTAGGGGAACATTGCTACAACACCACCTTCCACATGTCCATTGGTATGACACCCTTTCGATCATTGTACAGATATGATGCTCCCACTTTGGTAGACTTGGTCTTCAGGGAGAGCAGAGCTCCCAAGGCCAAGGATTGGATGATAGAGAGTCAGGAGATTCTCAAATTGTTGAAAGAGAACCTGCAGACGACGCAAAACCGACAGAAGATAAGCGCAGATAGGCACAGGATAGAGCGCAACTTTGAGGTTGGAGATTTGGTTTTCTTGATACTCCAACCCTACAGACAGTCATCTCTGAAGAAGAGCAGAGCCGAAAAGCTCAAGCCCAGATTTTATGGTCCTTACAGGATCATGCGTTGAATAGGCGAGGTTGCTTACGAGCTAGAGCTTCCAGAGGGGAGCAAGATTCATAATGTGTTCCGTGTGTCTTGCCTCAAAAAGGCAGTGGGACAATTCATTAACACATCAGAGGAGCTTCCCCCGTTGGATGAGGAGGGGCAGTTGGAGTTAGTTCCGGAGGAGGTTTTGGAGTTCCGGGAGCAGAAACTAAGGAGCAGGGTCATCAGAGAGTGTTTGATCAGATGGATAGGGCTTCCAGTAGAGGACGCTACTTGGGAGACTGAGCAGGTGTTGCAGCACCCTGAACTGGTATTGCTTGAGGACAAGCAATTTCGGGAAGGGAGGACTGTAATGTCCCTTTCCAAATAGGAGCCCCAGAAGAGAAGGCTTAATGGTCTAAACCACCCTGTTAGACTATAGCCAGGGCCAAAGAGGGGTAAACATGGTTACTAGAGGTTACTCCAGTCACAGGTGTTATATTCAGAAAGTGACATTGAGCTAACAAGAGTTAACAATGCTTTTAAGTCATTATGAGCTAAAAATAGAAGTCAACAGTGAATTAGGGTTTCAACAGTGATTTAGGGTTTCAACATGATTTAGGGTTTTGGAAAGCTATAAAGGAAGGGTCAACGACCTAATTCATCATTATGCAGATTATGACTTGTCATTGAGGAGAAGAGGCGCATCTTAGGAGAGATAGTTCAGTGTATTCCAAGAGGAAGACACCAGTTGGTTGATTTCGGTGTTGAAAGACACACCCTAGTCACTGGGAAGATCATTCAGGTCTTCCATCATTCTTCAGTGCTCCCATATTCCGGGTATTATCTTTTAGTTGCTTATTTGTATTCCGGCTAAGATCCTTTTGTCTTTTGATCTAGCCGAGTGTTGTTATTTTATTCAGCCGCAATTGCTTATTTATATTCCGACTAAGATCCTTTGTATGTTGATCTAGTCGAGTATTGTCAGTTATTCAGCCGCATTCGACCATTTTGTAATCCACAGAGATATCATAATACAAACTTGTCGTCCTTTGTCGCATATATTATTTGTATGATCATTTATATGGTGTAAACCTTTGATCCTACACACACATTAGCAACGTTTCCTAGACTAACCAAGTCAGGAACATTACAGGTAAAATAAACATATAAAAGACACCATGATATAAGCAACAATCTTGGTTCGCCTGAGAGAAGATGCAATACAGGGGCTGGGTAAACACTCCTTTTTAACAAGTGGTCTTATCAATTGTTTAAGGGCGAGAGGATACCACATTCTCTTCTAGATCATAGACAAGAGCAACCAAAGTCTTATTTCATTTAAGTGGAAATCGGCCAGGGAGATGGGCTTGGGTGGTCAGGAGGCTGAATAATGGGAGGACTTATGCAGAGCACTGACACATGAAGTAATATTTCTCACAGAGGCCCCATATGAGCTAATTTGGACAGGGAACACATCTATGGGGATCATGACAACAAAAAATTCCTATGATGCTATTGCATCAAAAAATGGATAAGGAGTACTAATTGGTGGCATAATGTGCTGTGTAAATGGGATTTGACACTAAAACTCAAACTATTTACCTGGTTGCTAATGGAGAACAAGATTCTCACTTGGGAGAATTTGCAAAGAAGAGGGTGGTAGGGTCCGAGCATATGTACCCTTTGTAAAAAAGACTTAGATACATCTTAGCATTTGATGTTACATTGTACCTTTACTCAACAGGTTTGGACATGATTGTTGGCAGCTCTAAAGATCAATATAGGGTGGAAAAGTGGGAACCTTCAAATTCTCTTCAAGGTTTGGTGCCACGAGCACCCTAGCTGGCACATGTTGCCTTCTATTATCTGTTGGTCTGGCTAGAAAGGAACACTGAACTATTTGAGCAAGGACAACCTTCTACAGTAGGGGTGATCTATAGAACACTTGGTTGGCTAAGGAATTCCAAGAAGAAGCCTCAACCTATATAAAAAACTAAACTGCCTCCAAATATATTGTCAAGAAGACTAGTAGCCTGTTTTGATGGGGCTGCTCAAAGAAACGAGCAGTTTAGCGGAGTGGGTGGAGTAATCAGGATAAATAGACAAACTAGCTATAGGTGGTTTCTCAACTATGGCTCGGGCACTAACAACATAGCATAACTCTTAGGAGTTGGGGCTCTGCTTTCCCTGGATATTCGAATTCATATTTATGATCTTCAGGTGACTGGTGACTTGAAGGTTGTTATCGACTAGTTGAACAAGATCAGTGACATTAATGCCATGGGATTGAATTTTTGGAAAGAGCGGATTATGTCCCTCATTCCGTCTTTTTCGGCACTAGACTTCATGCATTCCTTGAGAGAGTTCAATTGAGAAGCAAATGCTCTCTCTAAACAAGCTCTAGATCTGCAGGAAGGGATACTAAAATATTCTCGGATGGAGGATGGGCAAGAAGGTCCATCTCTCTTTCTATCCCTTTACTGATTTTTTTGGTTATAGATATCTAGATTAGCTCCTTGCTGGACACTGCTCCTTGGGTGGATGTATTTCAGTCGCTGGGTTGTTTGAAGAGTTATGTAGATTCCCCAAGTCACGGGGCTGTCAGAATCTGCAAAAATTCAGTTTAGTGGGCGATTAGTTACAATGTTGATTAATTTTCATGTTTAGGTACAGTGGATTGTTATATTTTTAATATATAAGTGAAATTTCTTTGTTGAAAAAAAGTGTTATAGATAGACTGCAACCAAAATGAAGATCTCCAACAACTTAATATAGATAGTACATTGAAGTGTCACTTGAACATAATAGAACTTTAACTCTTTGATGTAAAACATAGATGCAAAAATTTGTAGGGATTACGACATTTTCATCGCCTAAAGTTCCTCTCTAACCAACTTCATTGAGCTTGATTTGTCTTTTTATTATTTAATCCTATACATTATATATTTATGGATAACATTCAAAATCACTTTCTTTTTTCTTTGTTGTATCATAGTTAATTACTAGGGAACATACTTGTGATATTGCAAAGTGTTATAAAATATTCATCTTAGATGTACATATATTAAATATTGATAGGGATAAAAATTTTGAGACCTGAATAAGATTAAGATATTTGTGGTTAAGTTAGATCTATGCTAATTTGTTTTTTCCTTTTATATTAATGTTTTTTATTTTCTATTTTATTATATTGAATGTTAGTTATAAGTTCCTTTCAATTTACTTTATTATATTTACTCACCCACTATGACATGACACATCTCATCCAAACTTAGCTATAGAATGCAAGTAGCTTCCCTTTGTGCAAGTATCTTTTGGAAGTTTGCTTTGGGTTCCAAGTGTTGAGGGGTAATGTGAAAACACCCTCTCTAGTTCCAATAGTGACATTACCTACAGTTTTGGTGTCATGCCTTGTGGACCCTTTAATCTTTGTTGATACAATTTCAAGGTTTGGATATGTAGTTACATCATTTGGCCATCTGAATTAATCTTTTAGTGGAAATTCCATTAAACATAAATGGAAATAATAATAATAATGATATTGATATTTTGGACCTTAACGCATAATTTTAATTATTACAAAAGACAAATTTTATTTTAATAATGACACTGGGGTTTATGCATTAATGTATAGACATATATTAAAGTATTTGCAGATATTAAGATGAATAAGAATGTCCTCTCACCTAGTGTAACTTAATAAATGACAATTCTATCGTAATTATGCAAAATAAGGTATATTTTTAAGGATTCAAATATAATAATAATAATGATGATGATGATGATGATGATGATAATAATCATCGAATTTTAAGGTCACGCCCAAGCCAACCACCAAATTGATGTATGAGATTCTCTTGTTTGTGGGACAAGGGACCTCCTCCCCGCAACCATTTGACTACCAAAGTATGTATAATATTATACATAAGTATAATATTCTAAGTGATTATTTGGATTTGAAAAATCATAGATATGCATATGTAGGTGAGTGTTCAATAAAAACATATACTTTATTATTAAACTTGTAAAATTTAGTGAATATTATCAATTTTATCATATTTTGTGTAAAAAATAAACAAAATTTAAAGGGAAAATTGTCAATTCATGAATATATATATTTATATATATAACCAATCGATGAAAATTTACTCCTAAAAACTATCCCAGTGCAAAAATAAAGATAAAAATAAACACATAAAAGTCACCATGATATAAGCAACAAGCGTTATAGACAAACTTGCAACTAAAATGAAGATATCCAACAACTTAATATAGATAGTACATTGAAGTGTCACTTTTTTCCAACAAAAAATTACTCATTATATTATAAATATAATTGTGTACATGTGCTAGTTCTTGTTCAAAAGATTAAATATCAATTTTGAAGTGTCACTTGAACATAATAGAAAAGAGATTTTATTTATTTATTAACTCACACATTGCCGACAACTTCAACAAAGGTTGGTTCGATGGCGCAACCCGACACATTGGTGCGATGTGTGGTGCAGGGGGATTGATCATATTGACTGAAAATTCCACCTACAAATGGATTTTCAGCTGTGGCTCGGGCACCAACACTAGAGCAGAACTGTTGGGTGCCTGGGCCTCACTACATTTGGCTAGGATTCTCA
The DNA here is from genome assembly GCA_009831015.1 of Picea engelmannii. Taxonomy (NCBI): domain Eukaryota; kingdom Viridiplantae; phylum Streptophyta; class Pinopsida; order Pinales; family Pinaceae; genus Picea; species Picea engelmannii. Next base: position 286,819 of record ML786117.1, read on the forward strand.
ATCTAGAAAAATTTCATCTGATGGGAGACTCGAAAGTCATTATAGATTGGTTGAACTGTAGTGGCGAGCTACATTCGATTCACTTATTCGCCTGGATGGATTGAATTAAAATTCTACAGTGCCAATTTAAGAATCTAATCTTCACACACATCTCTCAGAAGTACAACAAACAAGCGAACATCCTCTCCAAAACTGCTCTCCAACAACAATCTAGTCTGCTATCCTACACTCATTGGATGGATGGTCATGAGGGTCTCACACATACCATCAGATTTTTCTAAGACTCATACAACAACCATCTCCATTCTTGCTGATCATCTCACAGTTAGCCACATTCTATGGTCTGCATCCGTCTCCGGACGAATTTTGTTTTTTTGTATTGGGTACTCTCACTCCCCATTGTATTGGAACCATCCAATCAAAGTAGAATGACCTTACTAGCCAGCCTGCTGATCTCCCACATAGAGTATGAAATGTAATCTGTCATAGAGAACGAATTATATGACTTAATATAATTGAGCAATTTTTCATTTGGAAAAAAATAATAGAGCTTAAACTCTTTGATGTAAAACATAAACGTAAAAAATTGTAGGGATTAGGGCATTTTCATCGCTAAAGTTCCTCTCTAACCAACTTCATTGAGCTTAATTTGTCTTTTTATTATTTAATCTTATACATTATATATTTATGGATAACATTCAAGACCACTTTATTTTGTCTTTGTTGTATCATAGCCAATTATTAGGGAACATACTTGTGATATTGCAAAGTGTTATGAAATATTTATCTTAGATGTACATCTATTAAACTTTGAAACTTTGAGAGGGATAAAAAAATTGAAATCCAAATCTCACAATCTTTAAGAGATTTGTGGTTAAGATAGATCTATGCTAGTTTGTTTTTTCCTTTTATATCAATGCTTTTTCCTTTTCTCTTTTATTATATTGGATGTTAGTGACAAGTTCCTTTCAATTCACTTTATTAGATTTACTCATCCACTATCACATGACACATCTCATCCAAAGTGTTGATGGGTGACATGAAAACATCCTCCCTAGTTCCAATAGTGATATTAACCACAGTTTTGGTGTCATGCCTTGTGAACCCTTTTGGTGTCATGCCTTGTGAACCCTTTTCTTACTTGTGGTTGATATCCATGTGACATCCATAATTATAAGGGATTACTATAGTAATACTACCCCTCTAGTCAAATTTTGTTCAACATTAATACTCTCCATTTTCAAGAATAGTTTTATTAGTGCTTAGTGAAACTCTAAATAATGCGGGGAAAGAACAAGAATAAAAGTATCCTTAGTCAAACCATTAGAAAACCACTTGTCTTTCACCATAAATTCATTTATAAATAAGTAACTTAATAGATCTTTTTTAGAAGTTAGCTTTTGAATACAAGTATTTAAATAAAAACATTCTCCTTATTCCAACATTAACATTGTTCACATTTTTTCATATTATATAAATTACAACATTAACATGCATTTTTTTTCCATATTATATAAATTATTTTTTATTTATTTATAATAGTTATTTATGTGAGATTTATATTTATAAATTATTACTAATATATTATTTTTTTAAGATAAATTTCTGCACCACATTAATACCATTCTTTTTATTTTACTATTTTTTCATTTTCCAAGAATAGTATCAATAACAATAAATGGTAAAATGTATACATCCATTGAACCCATTTGATGACCACACCATATTTGACTCAAAATACAACCATCCACAGAAAATCCCATATGACCGGGGGCATATGAACTCTGCCCTTGCTACTCCCCCGCGTAATGCCACAGAAAACTGCCCTTGCCTAGCCGACGTGGCAGGCCACGACCCATTGCTGGTCCCGTTTGACGTGGCAGAGACTTCCCAACAACATCGAAAGCCTACAAACAAATTGATTCAATTAAATAAAAAATAAAAGCAGATCCATACCCACCCGATCCCATCGTCGTCGACCGCCCCATAGTCCTTCTTCTCCGCCTCGTGTTTTGAACCCACGACCTCCCGCTTCATACAAAAACCCGCATTGACTTGCCCGTTTCGGCATTTGGATATCGGTAACCAATCTGGCCACTGCAATAGAAAGCTACGGCTCTGTTACAGGTTAACGTAATAAGTTCGGGTGCCCCCTCTCTCCCCAGCCGGGATTCGATCCTGGACCGGCCGTTGCAGACGAGGATCTCTGTTTGAAGGTCGTTTCTGACTCAATAGAAGAAGAAGGAAGTTTGAGTTGTGTTTGGGCATTATTGTTGCCTGTTGCTTGTGGCTGCGATGGAGCAGAGTCTGGTCGACGACATAATCGTGCGGCTGCTGGACGCGAAAGAGAGCAGATCAGTTAAACAAGTCCAACTCTCCGAGGCCGAGATCCGGCAACTCTGCCTGACCTCCAAGGATATTTTCATTTCTCAACCCAATTTGCTTGAGCTCGAGGCCCCTATCAAGATCTGCGGTTAGTTTTTCCTTTCCTCTCTTTTCGTTGTTTTTCTTAGTTAAGATTTTCTTTTTATTCAACAGGGTTTTTGTTTAGGGTTCGATTCTCACATCTGTGATCACTTGCTTTTTTTGGGCTTCGTCGTAGTCTCGAATCTCTGCTGTCGTAGTCTCTTGTCTCTGCTACTCTGTTTGTATATATCTCCCAGTAACGGAAACGCACCTGTGAACTAATGGGCTTTCACAGTTCACGGGTTAGGATTACTAATGGGCTTTTACAGTTCACGGGTTTGGAATGATCCGATATTTCTATGAGCAAATAAACTGCAATGATTAAAAATCTGCAACCAGAAGGTGCAGACGTCCTAAGCCACAATGAGAACGGGGATGCCCAATAAACACAGAGTTATATTTATGCCCCGAGATTCATCAGCCCAAAATCCGAAATCCAGTGTAGTGTGGAAATGAAAATGCACCCTAAGGACTTTTGCAATGACATGTCACATTGTGAGCATCTTCTCTTGCTCCTTTGAAAGACTTGCTATTCCTTCCATCTGCATGTACATAATCTAGATGTACATAAACTGATTACTAATGGGCTTTTACAGTTCACGGGTTTGGAATGATCCGATATTTCTATGAGCAAATAAACTGCAATGATTAAAAATCTGCAACCGGAAGGTGCAGACGTCCTAAGCCACAATGAGAACGTGGATGTCCAATAAACACGGAGTTATATTTATGCCCCGAGATTCAACAGCCCAAAATCCGAAATCCAGTGTAGTGTGGAAACGAAAATGCACCCGAAGGACTTTTGCAATGGCAGGTCACATTGTGAGCATCTTCTCTTGCTCCTTTGAAAGACTTGCTACTCCTTCCATCTGCATGTACATAATCTAGATGTTTGTTTTAATAGGCTAGCGAACCTGGGTGATTTTGGATGTTCTTCATAAATGACATTTCATGAGTTCTCTGTAGCATTGGTTTGTATTTCCTCTGAATAGTGATTTCTGTTCATGTTACTGGAAAGAGGGAATGAGAATAGGAAACAAAACAAGAAAGCGCTAGAGGGTTTCATGGGATAGGAAACTTGAGCCCACCCCTCATCCCAATGTATATTTCATTTATTTCGGTAGTATATTTCATGTATTTCGGTAACTGGTTCCTATTCTCTAGGTTTTATATCATTCTAATTTTTGGGCTTCAGTCATTTTCCAAAAGCTTTTTCTGTAATTCCCTTCCCTATTCTAACAATTCTTCATTTTGCCAATTCTAATTCCCAGTAATTGACCAAGCTTCATGACTTGAAGCTCTTTCAATGCCCCTTTTGCGTTGTATTTTTGTTCGACTTTTTAAATGCATGCATCTCTTAAATGAAGCTCTTTCAATGCCCCTTTTACATTGTATTTTTGTTCGACTTTTTAAATGAAGCTCTTTCAATGCCCCTTTTGCATTTAATTTTTTTTCGACTTTTTAAATGCATGCATGTCTTAAATTTTGTCTTATCTTCTCTTAGCATCTTCTCTTAGCTTTTTTAAAATTTACTATTTATACTTTAAAACTTGTTTCAAGTAATGAATGAATTCAAATATTCTAGAAATAAGTTTTAAATTAAACACAGTATGGTTTCAGAGCATTTCTGAGAGTTGATTGATGTTTTATTATCATTATCTTTCCCCTCACAAGAATTGTCTGAAAAGAATCTTTGTATCCTTAATAATTCCTTCTTACGTTGAAAATGGTTCTCAGACAAAGTTTCAAACAATTTAGAAATTAGATGTTCTTTTGTAAAGTGCCAGTTGGTCTAGGCACCTCTCAAAGATTATGCCTCATCTGTTTTTAGCAAGTCAGAGTACAATGTGGAGTTTTTATGCCTGGTTAAAACATTATGAATGGGTGCAGCTATTCCTGAATTAAGTTGACGCAAATGATGTATAAGTTCAAAACTTCTTTTAGAGCATCTCGTAATATTTATAGCAGTCTTGTTTCCTTCAACTGCCACACCCCCCATTGTCTCAAGGGGTGAATAAAATCTGCTAAGAATTAGTAACAACTAACATCTTAAAAGCATGAAAGGGATTCTTGGGCAATGCTCTTTTTGTGGGTTGGTAAATGGCCCCTTGTTAACTCATTGGTCTCTACCTTTGGTTTTGATGCCATCACTGAGGGGTATCTATTCTGTCAAATTAACACAAGACTTGCGCATAATCTTGCTCGTTGAGGATCAAGATATGCCCCATCTGTGGGATTTCAAGGTTGTTGGAACTTGGGACTTCCAACTGGTCTCAGATACAGTAGTAGTCTGCTGGTCGTAGGAAAATGACAACATGTCTTTGGCAGGGGGTTGAAGTTTGAACTTGGGTCTGACTTAACAACTTGACCAGAACCCACTTGAAAGTTGACATCTCTAGAATGTGAAGCCTTGGGGAGAAGTTGGGGTGGGCTTGGGTCCATATTATGTTCACCTGGTGCTCATATCTAGACTGAGGGGTATCTATTCTGTCAAATTAACACAAGACTTGCACATAACCTTGCTCGTTGAGGATCAAGATATGCCCCATCTGTGGGATTTCAAGGTTGTTGGAACTTGGGACTTCCAACTGGTCTCAGATACAGATACAGTAGTAGTCTGCTGGTCGTAGGAAAGTGACAACATGTCTTTGGCAGGGGGTTGAAGTTTGAACCTGGGTCTGACTTAACCACTTGACCAGAACCCACTTGAAAGTTGACATGTCTAGAATGTCAAGCCTTGGGGAGAAGTTGGGGTGGGCTTGGGTCCATATTATGTTCACCTGGTGCTCATATCTAGGTAGTTAGCTTTATTGGTTGTAGGAAAATGATGAAATATCTTTGGGCTGGAGGTTTGAACCCAGGTTTAATCATTGAAAATGATTTGACATAGCCACTTGACCACAACTTGTTTGCCTTCTCTAAAGTGAGAGACTTGGGTCCATTATATGGTCATGTGGTGCCCATCTCCATGGGCCATAAGTTCAACCCCTATCTCCAAGTGATCCCTTGGCTATCTCAAGGTGGTGGGTAAAGGCTGTGTGTTGCTCCCATGCTTGTAGGGTTGTAAATTAGTTGTAGGTGTTAAGGAGAACATGGGGGTGGGCCTAGGTCTATAATATGGTCATGTTGTGACCATCTCTAGGTGCCATAAGTTCAGCCCTTATGTCTAGGTGTGCACATGGCTACCTTAAGGTGCAGGTAAAGCCTGTGTGATGTCATCTCCAAACTGATTTGGAGCTCCACAGTAGTTTATTTGCAACATAATGCTTGTATCATGATTTTTAACTCAGTTGTTTGAATATGGAGTAAAAACACATAGTCTATCATGACTGATAACTAAAGCAAATGAGTAGAATTATCCTAGATTATTTACTGCGAAAAAGGATAATTTATATTTGGCTAATGTTGCCAAATTTAAGAATTGAAATATAACTGATATTGAAGACCTTTATCCTTTATATTTCAAAATGATATTTTTCATGTTCAATTGAAACTCTGGGCATGCTCAAGCAACTATGCTTGTACTACCTTCATGGCAGTATGATGAGTATCTAATTATTTGAATATAAATGTACAAGGCAATATAAATTTTGATTTCGAAGGTAAACAAGCAGAACCATCCTAAAATAGCTTGTGCTAAATTAATGATTGCTTCCTATTTTCTCAGTGTTATCAACATTAGCCAAAACTTGGAATTCTCTGATTTTAAACATTTATCCACATATTTTCTGTATTGGTGTTTTGCATTTTTGTTAGAATTGAGAATTTGAGCATCTGGCCAACCTTCATTATCTATACTTGTAATACTTGTCGTATTGATAAACCTTGGGACCTTTCAGCTGTTAAGCTTAGATCATATGATTTTTTTCTTAGTATGGCGGATAAGTTGTATTCCAGGTACAACGTCAGTGCTGTTTTATGTTACCATTTGTGCTCTCTAACTCTCACCATTATGGAATTTAGTGCAAGTTTTAGCTTTTCATATGTGGCAAGAAGATTGTTTACATTTTACTGGACTGAAATTAATCAAGCAGGCAGTACTCGACCAATTTATGTTTGATGTTTTCTCTAATGTTTTTAATAATAGAAAGCTATTTCTCTTATATGCTGGAGCTGTTTGCACAATAGGTGATATACATGGACAATATTCTGATCTATTAAGGCTGTTTGAGTATGGTGGCCTTCCACCATCAGCAAATTATTTGTTTCTGGGTGATTATGTGGATCGCGGGAAGCAGAGCTTAGAGACAATATGCCTTCTCCTTGCCTACAAGATTAAATTCCCAGAGAACTTTTTTCTTTTAAGGGGAAACCATGAATGTGCTTCAATCAACAGAATATATGGTTTCTATGATGAATGCAAGCGACGGTTCAATGTTCGTCTATGGAAGATTTTTACAGATTGTTTCAACTGTTTGCCTGTTGCTGCACTTATTGATGAAAAAATTCTTTGTATGCACGGGGGCCTTTCTCCTGATTTGCAAAGCTTGGATCAGATCAGAAACATTGCAAGGCCTACAGATGTTCCAGATCAAGGCCTTCTATGTGATCTTCTTTGGGCTGATCCAGATAAGGATATCGAAGGCTGGGGTGAGAATGACAGAGGTGTATCATACACCTTTGGACCAGATAAGGTCACTGAATTTTTACAGAAACATGACCTGGACCTTATTTGTCGAGCTCACCAGGTGTGTACTTGAGATTCCCTAAGAGAAAACTTGTTTTGTATTATCTTGCTTCAGAAACCTAATTATATAAAATCTGGACTTGCATTGTAGGTGGTGGAGGATGGATACGAGTTTTTTGCAAAAAGGCAACTGGTGACCATATTTTCTGCTCCAAATTATTGTGGAGAGTTTGACAACGCTGGAGCTCTTATGAGTGTTGATGAAACATTGATGTGTTCTTTTCAAATTCTAAAACCAGCTGAAAAAAAAGGGAAACTTGGATTTGGTAGTTCCAATTTATCTAGACCAGGCACCCCGCCTCGCAAGGTGTGTAATCTGATATTTCCTTATTTCCATCACGTGTCTTGTAGTTCCTTGGAAAAACATTTACCAAAGCATTGTAGTTGTTTCTTGTATTTATTTTGTACTTGATGGCAGTTCTTCTCAGAGTTAATTTACTTTTAAATCTAATTCCCAGTTGGGCCTGTTCAATTTACTTTGGAGAATCGCTAGTATAAAGGAGCCTCGAGTTTTGTGCAAATGTTTCAAAATATGTGTCAAAACTGGTTTATCAGCAATACATGCACAAAAAATTTGATGAATTTGGCTTCTCAATTTAGTGCAAAAGTATATAGCTTATATGAGAGGGGTATACAAGGGAGGAGTGTGGATTCATTGCATGTTTTCTATTTTTCTGCACACTAAAATTTTAGCATGTGCAATAAGATGTTATTTAGTTCTCAAATTTTGACTGATATAACATGGTTTATTTGTTCAGGCATTTCAAGGATCCAAAAGTTAAATTATGCTCCGCTTCTGCTGTCATGTAAGAAGTTATTTATTTATTTGGCTCATTGGCTGGGCTGGGAATGAATGATTTCGATATGTACTGTCATCGTATAATAGGATTGTACCAATTACCTAACTGGCCCATAATATTTGTGGCAATTGCTATTCGATGATCATAGTCTTGAAATCCAGCTCACTACATAGGAAGCAGGGTTTTTTAACAATGAGATTGGCCGGGTGCTCCAAAGCTAAAATATTAAGTAGACTGAGCTTTGGAAGGCATACAGGGCCCTTGAAATAATTGAATTCACATGTACAATAGTAAGCGCAGGCCTAGTTTCTGAAGAAGCCATCATGTCAGCCTTTCATATGGAAAGGATGGCTAATTTTTGGCATGTTAAAATGCAAAATGTTCTTTTTGTTTGCACGAGTCTTTTGGTTAAAATTGACTGATACAATAATTTTCAAGTTTTTGGTGAACTTTCTATCTAATATTTGTGACTTTTTGTGCAAGGATTTTTCGAATCTTGTATGCAACCAGAATTTGTTGCGTGCAGTTTTAGAATCCTTGCTATTTTTTTTGTATCTGAACCTTGTTTCCTTATGTCACACTGTGTTTGGCAAGATATATGCATTGATATGTCGGCTAACTGCATCCAAGTGTAGCTTTTATTGATGAGATATTTTGGGACCCTAGGCGTATGAAATGATCAATCAATCATTGTAGTTAATCTTATTGAAAGTGCAAGTGGATACATGGCTATTAATTTAATATACTTGAACACGCTTCTGGAAGAGAGCAAATTGTTCTCAGCTTATTGATTAGTCATTCAAAACAAATTTGCATGAGTTCAGAAGAAAACTTGTGATATTCCTGATTATGTAAATTGGTGGTATTATTATCAGTTTTTGAATCCTGTTTGTCAGGGATCACTGTTTAAACTCAGACAATGAGCCCATTTTGAGCCTATGAATTTTCAATTGTAAAGAGACCTATTGGACCTTGATTTTGTGAAGTTCATATATTTGGGTGATGGACTTGTTAAGATCATTTTCACGCTCTTTGCCATTGAAATGAAACTTCCTAGAGAATTATATAAAGTATATCCATGCAGCAAGCAATGAGTAACAACTATCAAAAGATTCTACAACTTGTTTCCCTTTCGTGTTTGGCAAGATCTCTGCATTGATATGCCGATTGCATGCACGTCTAGCTTTTATTGATGGGATATTACGTCTAGCTTTTATTGATGGGATATTTTGGGAAATGACCAATCAATCACTGTAGTTAATCTTATTGAAGTGCAAGTGGAAACATGGCTATTAAGTTAATATACTTGAATACGCTTTTGGAAGAAATCAAATGGCTCTCAGTTTTTGATTAGTCATTCAAAACAAATTTGCATGCATTCAGAAGAAAACTTGTGATATTCCCGATCATGTAAATTGATGGTATTATTATCAGTGTTTTAAGCCATTTTGTCAAGGATCACTGTTTAAAATTAGACAATCAGTCCATTTGCGCTATGAATGTTTAATTGTAAAGAGACCTATTGGACCATGATTTGGGAGATCGACTTTCTGAGATAATTTTCAAGCTCTTTGCCATGGAGATGAAGCTTCCTAGAGAATGATATAAAGCATTTGCCTGCAGCATACAATAAGTAACAACTATCAGGAGATTCTACAGCCCATTTCCCTTGTCTAGGTTACTTGTGGTGCCGTGTACATCTTTGAGATACAGTTGATGGGAAACAGGGAGGGGGTGGTAAGGAGCAATCATTGGCATTATAGTTGTTTTGATTTAACATCTTGTTTAGACTTGAAATCCAATTTTGATGGAGTGGATTGCCATGTTAAACTATTTGAAACATTTTCACCTATGGTTCGGTTAATATGAATGTCTATGCTATTGACTTGTGGTTTTTGATTATGCATTTTTGTGATAAGATGCTTAGTTGATTGTTGAATTTCAATGTTATTTATGCCATACTTATGATACTAGATATGTGATCCAAGTTAAGAATATGTGATTTCAGATGTATTTGATTTAGAAATTCATATTTTGTTTTTAAAGATATATGTGATATCCAATGTTGTTGAGATGTAATTCTTACATTAAGATATTTATAGACTCGTGAATGTGTGACGTGATGATTATGCATATATAATGTTGAATGATTGTAGTGTCAAACATCATAGATATCATTGGAAGCTATGGACATCTTATTACATTTTTTATTACATGTGCTATTGATGGTTGTGGGCAAGCAGGTTTTTTTGCAAGGTGCAAGGCTTGTCCAAGTGGTATTCATTATGATGTGGCTCAAGAAGTAAGAGTTGCACAACAATTGTTATGATTTGAATTAGGTTATAGTGACCTTGACCCTGTCAAAGGGGTTTAGGTGATTCTCATTGGGTATCCTTCCATCATTGAAACGAGAAGGGTGTGCAATTTATTACCCCATTCCCTGGATGTGGGATGGTCATTGCCAAATGCTTGTTGTGGGCTATGTTGAATTTGCTTGGTCTTTTCTCATTTATTTTATGGAAGCGGAGGCCCCATACCATGGTGAGACAGTCTTGGGAGATTGAAAGTAGTGATGATAAGGTTGTTT
>ML786118.1:18536-67211 GCA_009831015.1 Picea engelmannii
AATCAAATCAAGGGAAACTAGACTAACTAGGAAAAAATATGTTCCCCAGTGGAGTCACCAATTTTTTTATTGGATAAATCGATAGGTGCAGACACTAACTGATCTCCCTAGATCCACCTATATCTAGAACAAAACACACCAGAACGTGACACTTTCCTTAAGTTTTAGATATTGAATTTACTAACTAAAGAGGGATAGGTGACATACTGTTTAAACATTGCTTCCTCTAGCCATCGCCATCCTAGCTCCGTTCCAATGCTCATACAATGATGAACCTGCAAAATAATGCAACCAACCAAAGTGATAGTAATAGCATAAACTCAATATAAACCTATGTATGTGATCAAGGAATCATACAATAAAACACAACAAGCTTTATAGGAAAGAATCATATTACTATATCATATTAAATGTGAAAGAGAGATTACAACCATGGCCTTGATGTCGTAAGGTCCCTTCCAAATTTCCTTCATTCCCCACACACTTCCACTCCAAGAATTTTGAGAGCATAGATATGATAATATTCACAATCTATCTTGACAAAATGCCTCATCTAACCAAGGTAATAATCTCCAAATCTCAATCCAATCCAAGCTCCAAAATCAAAAGCTCAAAAGCTAATCTCATCCAAGCCAACTTTCTCCATGAGAGCACCTCTCTTTTTATAAGCTGAAGAGGATAAGGTGAGGAGGTTAGGATGATCCCACCAAATCATGAAAGTGAGTAAGATCCAAACCATTAGGATGCCACATCACCATGGAAGTTTCTCCTTCTAGAAGAATCGAGAAGATGCTCATTTTTCCCATGTATGAGCATTCTTGCACCCTTCTTACAGAACAACCTATGAACCTCTCACAACCCAGCTATGGTGCTGCCTGCGAGAATTAGGCATTGTCGCACCCTAGCCATAGTGAAACATGTGAAAATCATCTTTAATAGGGTTTTCATAAAGGAAAATTCAACTTCTTTTCTCAGGAATTTTTTTTATCCCTTATTTCTTTAGGAACTTAGGCCACTGACCCCTCTGAAGACTATAGACAGTTTTACATCATTAACGATCATAGGGATGAAAATAATGTGTAAAATTGGGACATTCCCAAAACATATGCCCTGTCTTTCCAGAGACATAACATTTAACTCCACCTCCTCTATTTCTTCCTCATCCTTGAGGAAAATAATTTCTCCCACCAAACAGTCTTCTTTGGGAACTTCCTCCTCTTTCAAAGAGACCATATGGTTTCTCATTCTCATTCTTATCTTTCGGTGCCTTATCATAGACAACTCCCTTACCTCTATTTAGGCCTCTTCTTCTATTCTGTTTGCTCTGGTTTCTGGCCAACTTTTCTTCTGCCTTCAGTGCAATCTGATAAGCATCTTCCATTGTCCTCACAGTCATCATACTGATTTCATCCTGAATTTCATACCTCAAACCATTTATATACCTGGAAACTTTTTCATCATCCTTCTCTCTTTGTCTAGTCCTAATATTCAGCCTATATAATTCTTCGGTATACTCTTTCACAGTCATACCCCTTTGTCTCAGGCTCTGTAATTTTCTGAACAACTCTATCTGGTAATCCCTAGGTATAAATTTAGCCTTCAGTTTGGCTACCATCCTGTCCCAATTATTTATCTTCCGTTTGCCTTTGCTCCTTCTTTCTACTTGCAGTTCATCCCACCACAATGTTGCATGTCCTTTTAATCTCATGACAACATGTCTCACCTTCCTTCCTTCATCGACCTCTTCATAGTCGAAATACTTATCCAAAGACCTTATCTATTCCAACAGTTCTTCGGCATCCAAATTAACTACATACATTAGGACGTCCATCTTTTCTCTAGCTCCCAACTTCACAACATCTTTCAGTAAGAGTTCTTCAGCCGCATCTTCCCCTATAATTTCTTCAACTTCTATTTCTTCACTTTCTGCATCACTGACATTTTCAGTGACACGTGTTATCCTCTGTATAGCTTCCATCACTTCCAACCTTGTGCGAAGTTCTCTCATTTCTCTTCCTACAACACGATTTTCCATACGTGGTCCTGTGCGTATCCTTGATAGCATCGCTTCAACTGTTCCCAACACACCAATTTCAACTTCAAATATTTTTCAGGATTTGATACCAGTTGTTGTAGACCCCCCTCCTCTCCAAGGGCTGTGAGACCTCCCGTTCTTAGGATATTATGAAGGTCGACTTGAAACAACCTCTGATTCCCTACTGGAACCTTTCAACAACAATCCACAGGTCTTTGCAGACTTCTGCTTGTGTGCTCAAGTGCCAAAATACCTATCTCCTCCAAGTGACCACACCCATGACCATGCACTTAACTGAAAAGGTGCGTCGTGACTTCGATTATCGACAATATGAGTCAATCGACTCCTCATCCTTCGAACTCCCAAGTCCCAAAATTGTGAAAGGGGCTTAATTCGTGTTAGCTCCTCCCTTCCACCAACGTGACCTCCAGCTATAACTTGGGGCTAACCTTCTGAGCGTGTCGGGATTTTGTGACTCGAAAAATTCTAGGGCGGTTCACATCCATTATCTCAATCCTCCAATATCTGAAATTGTAAAATTTTGGAACACCAAATCAATGGTCACCAATAGCTTTCCAGCCAATGACTATGATCGAATCGTGATGTTCTATTTTTGTGAGTTCTTGTAACCTGCTACCTCCAACTTTTCGATTCACAAATTAACAAAATAGTGATGTGGCGCCATGTGTCCACCCTCAATGAATGGCGATGATTTATTTTGCAGAATTGGATTTCACAAATTCTCCACGACTCCACCTTTTCACCTCTCTACTCTGCAAGTCAATGAAACGATAATCTATTGCCGCATGTCCCTTCAATGGGCAGTCCTGAAAATTTCAGGATTTCGCAATTCGGGGTTTCGTGACTTCCACCCTACATCTCCCAATTTCTTTGGTCTTGCAAAATTCCGATAAGTCCTCATGCTAACTAGTGCACTACTTCTCCAAAATATAATGGTTTAGAAATTTTTGTCTCTTCCCAAGGGAATCTCGACCCTAGGTAAAATCATGAATTTGGGTAACACTTTCGTGACAATTGGGTCTCCAAAATTTCTAGCGGCAATTTTTCGGCCGAAAATTTTCACGTCAAATTTAACGGTGCCCTCGAAATTTGTGTACAAGGTTTTTTGGATGAATTATTTTCCCATGGTAAGCATATTTCGGCCGAAATAATTTTCGGCTGAAACATTTATTTTTAACAGATTCCGTTAAAAACTAGGTTTCGGCCGAAAGAATATTTCGGCCGAAAACTTGAAAATGGGACTGTTTGCAGGAAACTGCAAATTCTCTCCATCTACTTCATCTTTGGAGGTAGCGGACTCCTACAAATACTTAGAATTTAGTTTGAGAATTGATACCAACATTTTTAAAATTGAATCTACTTTCATTGGGTATAATTTGTTTTCATTTTCATTGTTTTTATCTAATTTTATTTAATTTTATAAAAAAATAGCTGCATAATATTTTTAGGTGAGATTATGGTTTGGTGAAATGAAAAATCCATATCTCTAAAAATACACAACGGAAAATTATGGAAAATTTATATTCATAATTGTTAAATTGTTCTCTTCAAAAGGGTATTTTTAGATTTTACTTTTAAGTAAAAATTAAGATAGATACAAGGTATAGAAAAACACGTGTTTAAAATTTGCAACGTTTTCATTTTGGTCAACTTCAAAAAATTCTAGAAACTATAATATTCATCCGTTAGATTCAAAATTATAGTCATAATAAAATAGAGTCTGTGTAGATTGTTGCAATATATTTCATTTCTTAAAAACATAAGTTTAATAATATATACATTGTTGTGGAAAACAATAACTCATTATCATTCCTTTCATGTTTAAGGAACATACTGTTAAACAATTGTCAAATTGACATATCAAATCTTGATAAAAAAAAACTGAAAAATAGTCATTAGAAATATAACAAAATTATTCACAAGTTTTGTTTTTACTGTAAAGTGAAATTATAAATAAAAAAATTACTTTTTTATGCCGGAAGTTGAAGAACTTGTGAAAATACAGTTTTTTTTGTCATAAAACAAGCAAAAGTGTTACCCATCTTCATGATTTTACCCCCGGGCTCAATCCTCCTTCGGGCTTTCAATCTCTACGTTCCTTCTCTAAGCACTTCAAGTCTTCAAAACTTAGAAATTTTTCTAAGTATTTCTTCTCGAGGATTAAAGCCATTATTCCTCCTAAGCTTTATCAATAGAACTTGACCTCGTCCCTTCACACGCTTGCATTTTATGTTTTTTTCAAAAGACTTCCTAATGCCCTCTTGACATACTCTGCACTCAACCTCTCGAGCACTCAAACTTTAATATAGGGTTTTTCTTGTGTGCACTCCTTGCGCTTGATATGCACACACTACATATGAAATCTCTCAGCTATCTCTTCTGAGTTTTTAAGTCGAAAGAGACTTCTTCACGTGCACTTCTTGCGCTCTGCATGTGCGCCTTGGATAACCTTACATAACAGAAATAATTGAACACATTCAATTATTAATTCCTACACTATGAACATCATTCATTCATAATGAATAACAACACAATCAAGCCATAACAAATATCACACTATGTATGGGTCAATTTTCTCTGTTCTATTCAATTTCAAAGAGAAAACATAAGTACAGTCTCTATCTCCCGCAACTACATCCTGAAAATTCATCTAAAGACCCAGAGTTTTTTTTTTCTCTCCTTCCTCCTACCTAAATACTATTACTTTTTTTTCTTCAGGAGGTTACCTACTCTACCGACTTGATACAATCTAATGACTAATGTGGGCATTTATCCTACACTTGTAATACATTACAGTCGTATAAGGATTTACATTGATTCCGTCATTTCAAACAGTGGCTCGGTTTTACACAACCAAAATTAGTTAACGAGAATTTCAAAAAGTCTTTGCACCGCTTCCAACCTAGTTAATTGTCGGTTCCAGTTTTTTCAATATGCTGAAGTGTCATTTTTCTTCCACATCCTCACTTTCTTTTATTTGACAACAATGCTCCTACATCAGCATAAGACAAAGATCAAGTCTTCAATTTTGGACCTTGGTTTTTGAGTAAATAAAGACCATGCATGAAGCAATGGACCCCAATGCTTAATATAGGGACAAATTCTCTCTCTTTTTTGTTCCACTTTGGGTAAGGATTCCCAACCTTCCTTTGTAATTTTGTTGATTTTATCTGCTATAGGGGATCAAAAATTCCCTAGCCAAATTATTTCAAGAGTGTAGAAATAGGCAACATATAAGCATCTACAATGACATTTGTGTTGACATGGATTTCAATAAAGGCATTCGAACATAGATAGAGTTGGTAGTTAGAAAGTACACCCAGATACATTCTGTCAATTATGAGAAGGCTTTATTTGATGTAGGGATATTTTGAAACATGACACATTGTAGTTCATTATGTCAACAATCTAAAAACATTTTCCCAATAAAACATCAAATGAATCATGGACATCGCTTAATAAATAAAGGAAATAAAGACTCCATAAAGGTTACAACTAAAGGAAATATTGTCATAGTACATCAAGAAGTAGAAAAATCAAGTATTTTCCCTTGTAGAAGAGCTTAGAAAATAAGCCATCATCTATGCATCTGATGCAACTTTCCTTGCCCCAAATAATCGTGGAATTAGTGACCTTGTTGTCCCCTTTACAAATGTCATGGTCATAACTAGAGACACAAAATACCCAAAAAACAAGGTCTCTAGATCTTAAATCCTCTCCCCTTTCCCAACAACAAAACCCCATTCCACTCCTCCACCCATCAACCCCCAATGATCGAGATAATCCATTCCCCCTCAAGAAAAGGACAAAGAAAGCCACACCAATGTTGTATAAGAAGAGGATGAGGTGTTTGGAAATTTGGGCATCACCCTCCTAAGAGAGGAAGACAATAACCTAGTAGAAATAAAACACAATGTGTTGCAGAAACCAATCACTCCATTCTAAGATTAATAGGAGGATTCAACAAGATGGGATATATATAGAAGACATTGAAAAGATGGGATAATTAGCACATTCATTGTGCCCAATCTTATCTTTATGAATCTATAAATAAAGAAATCATAAATTCAAAACTCATCTCTCTTCTTGATTCCTTTTGCTAAGGGAAAGGGTGTCATATCCCAAGCCATGAATCTTACTCCAACTACCCTTGTGGGTTCTACTCAAGAACCACTTACATGCCTATGGTCCTACCCTCTCTATAAAAATATGTCTACATCAATTCATCATCCTTACCCAATAGATTCCTAATTAAGTAACACCCCCGAGTGTGATGAATAAATACCTAATGGTCTCTCCCGAACTGATTTGGATCCATCACTTTGTCTTTTCCTTCAAACAACCCAAGGTTATCATTCAAAGACATGTTCCATAAACAATTGTGGTAAAATATGCAATGGATAAATTAGAATACTTCAAAGACAAAGAACTATCATCCCTTGGAATTTCTACTATGAATATTCCTTTACCTTTCCAGTATGGATGTATTGGACTAAAGGAGGCGTCGACAAGATGGGCTTATTGTATCGTTACCTTTCTATTCAGTGTGCGCAATCTTGTCTTTATGAATTTATAAATAAAGAAGTCATAATTTCAAAATTCAAAACCACTTCCCTTACTCGCTCATTTGATCATCACTTTCCATTCTTTTTATTTATCTTTGAAATCGAAAAGGAACTAGAAACAAGAAGATCAGGGGAACGACTCAGTAGGAGTATGAGAAGAAGAATATCGAGAATAGCTCTTGTTGATCTTGATACTCTCACTCAAATTTTGTTATAGCTCTCTGATATACGTACGGGATCCAACAGTAGTACTCGGCCCAATATCTCAGGGCACCAACTAAGGAGGCTAGACCATGCCCTTAGCCATACTACCTGACTACCCAGGTACTAGAGAGTATCTTCCCGAGTGTTGTTCTCGATGGCACTATAGCAGTCAAGCGATCAATTGGTTTATCTAAAGAGGGATTTAAGAAATCTAGGCTGATCCATATACAAGTGTTGCTTGATGCACTACCACTCGAAGGGGTACCAATAGGGGTTACAAGGGTGGCCAAAAGATGTGTGCTTAAGTACCACTTTTATTTCCTGCATGGATGAATCCTAACCATAGGTTTATATGTGTAACGACAGATCTTTGTAGCTTAAAGATGTTGGACTATGTCTCTACCCTGGAAAAAAAATTAACCTACTGTTTTCTACCAAGGAAAGTGCGCTGATACCACTTGTAATATTCCAGATATAAAAAGTATGCAAAACATAAATGAAATGATAAAATAATAACACTAGAAAGAGAACTTCAATTACCAAGAGCAATGTTCACTTACCTGTTCGAGGGGGAAACCTCCATTTGAGCAGAGCTCTCTTACAATAATATCCAAGACAAAATTTCTCATACCCTCGACTCCTATTTATAATAAATATGTTTATCAAAAGAACCATCTAAAGGAAGATCCTTCTAGAAGTGAAAGTGTCTATTTGGTCTTATTACATTCGACTTATTCTTCATTATTTCTAGGTCTTATTAATATTGACCTTTATTACAACGAAATATATTATTATACCTATGTGAGGGGTTAGGTCCCTAACAAAGTGGTTAACCCTAAAAAGAGGAAAATGAGTTAAGTGGTCAAGTGGAAAATTGGGAAAAGTTGGACAAAGTGACTATGTGGACAAAGTGGCCTACAAGATGCTTCTCAGTAAGCTACTTGGAGAGTATAAATAAGAGGCAAGGGTCTCTTGTGAAATGTATCTCTTGAGAATATATTGAAGATCTATTCTGAGAGAGAGAGTGGCTGGAGAATCTCATGAACGCATCAAAGTTTATGTAAGTCTGAGATCTTGACGACGAAAGTTTTGTAAGTTCAGAAACCCTAGTTTTTGAAGGAGTACACACATAGGAGTAGGACATAGAGAATACATACATGGGATGCAGTGAACCATAGAGAGTACACACATGGGATGAAGGAGGTACATCACATAAGTTTGGATGAATTCATGAAGACTTGAGTGTGAGATGGTGCTAAGTTCTTGACACTTGAAGTAAGTTTTAGATATGCTTTCTATGGGCTCAAATATTCCATAGAAACACTGGTATGGTTACATAGTTTTCTTTATGGATACTCTTTATTATTGTATGGTGAGTGTTTGAGGCATTCTTGATATGGATTTTGTGATGTTGGTTGATTGATAGAGTGAGAAACAATCTTATGGTTCAGTACTGATACGATTGTTATAGTATACTGCTTGTGTATACGTGATTAAGTAACATTCATATTGTATGGTTGAGGAGCATGAGTAAGTTGTTGGAGAGCGTAGATGTGTTGTGATTGATATTGGACAGTGAAAGACAAAAGTGAATGTGACTGAAGGCTACAGAGCATCTGATTTTTTCATGGAGATAAAACCCTAGTTCTTCATAAGTCACACGCAGGTTGTAGTAAAGATAGGTTGCATACATACGCAAGGTTTACTACTGGTAGGGCACATACATATGTGTACTGCACTACTAACAGGTTGCGTGCATGCTAACATATTGGTATATGTTGAGGATTGATTCCTCATATCAGTTGGTGTTGATTTGTGTAAGCTAAGTCTTGCATTGTAGAGTTGGTTCTCTTGTTGAGTTGTAACTCTATTAAGTTGTTGTTGATAACCCAAGGATTGTAGTCCGTAATAAAAAGAAAATTGTACATACATCTTGTGTTCTTTGTGTTCCTTGTGGTTATGACTTATTGATGATATATGTTGTGGATATATGTTACTGATGTATGTTCACATTTAACTAGTTAGAAATGACAACAATAAGTAATGAGTAAATGGTGATTGCTAACCAAGGAGTTGTGTGAAAGGGAAAAGTTTGAGAAAAATCAACACACTCATTCACCCCCTCTTTAAGTGTGGTCAATGTTTCCAACAACTCTTTAGTATGGTCAAGGACCCAATTAGTCCCAAGTCGCACAAAGGTATTTACCAAATTCCGTGCACATGTGGGAAGACCTACATTGGAGAGACATGAAGAACAATTAACACAAGAATCAAGGAACATAAGACATACAACACTCATAACAGGGTTAATAAATCATCTCTTGCAGAACACGCTCATAAAACCAAACATCAAATCATGATTGAAGATGTTAAGTTTCTTTATGGAATGGATCACTGGTCCAAGAGATGGATAAGTGAGGCCATTGAAATATCCAAAAACCCAAACTTCCTAAATAGGGATGATAGTTTGATATTGAGTATAACTTTGTTTCCTATCTTTTATAATCCTCGACTTGTGTTCCCCCACTTTCTCTCTCTTTGTCTTATATCATGGCATCCTTATAGTTCATGGTGTTGGCTTTTCTCTTTGTGTGTTACCTGATCTTGTTTTCTTAAATGCTCTCCTTTGCTCATGATTATTCGTATGATTCATTTTATCATTCTATTTGTGATGGTTTATTGAGTGCTATAAGCATTTTGAGAGCAAAGCCTATTTTACTTTCTTCTTTTACTTGAATGTTTTTTATGATCGTTATTATAATTTATTTTCTTTTTCTTTTGATTGCATTGGCCTACTTGATATTTTTTTATTAGCTAGATATTGTCTTATGTTCTATTTATTATAATAATTATTATTTTACCTCCTTTCATTATATTCTCTTTATTGGTTCTATTTTATATTTTATTTATATATATCTATTATCTTTTTGTGGGTCTTCATTAGCCTCTAATATTTTGATTATTGTTTTTGCGTTTTCATTAATTTTTAATGTTTGGATGATTTTTATTTGGATGATTTTTTTTAAGTTGTTTCCTCCTTATTATTATAATAATCATTATTATGATTATTATGATTATTATTATTGATTTGTAGAGAACCAAATTACATTGTGCAAGTGTCTTAAGAACAACTCATCCTTGGAAAGGATGGAAAGCCCAAAAGGGCCAAACACCAGGATAAAGAGCCACAAAAAAATATATAACACAGGTCTCAAAGATCACAAAACAACTGAAGAAAAAATAGAAAACATGGCCCCCAACACAAGAGAAAAGTGTTGACATAACAATCCCAAATAAAATCCACTGACCAGACGGACTAGGTCAGAGCGGTATATAAATATCATACCAACAGCTCCAACTAACAGAAGAACCCAACAATCTATGAAACATCTAGAAAGGAGCGGCCAAAAACCTGCACGTCCAATAGAAGGACCTCCAAGTGTTGACCATAGGCCAATCAACACCGCACGCCCTTACTAAGGACCTGAAAACTCTGACCCCACCACCACATATATGAGAAAGAGGAACTAGAAACCCACACTAGAGGGTGTTGATTTGAGTATACATTGAACCCTGAATGTGTTGGAAAAACTAGATATAANAAAAAAAAAAAAAAAAAAAAAAAAAAAAATTGTAGAAGGAAAACCCCTAGAAACCCTTGTCGAGAGAAGGAAATAAAGAAAACCTCCAAATAAAACCGAAAAGTGAGATGGACCAGATCTGAGTGGCATGCAAACCTCTCAGGAATAAGAGAGGGTATAAAAAACTCCAAACCCTAGCCACTAAAAGTCTGAACTCGACACTCAAACTTTGAAACCAGGAACATGAAGCCCATGGTATGCATCAAACCCTGACCATGACCCCAAAAATAGAAAGGGAGGTATGATGGAGATGCCACATACACATGCAATAAATAGAGGAATCCCCATAGTGATAGCTACGGTGGCACAAAAAGTAGGAGTAAGATGAACATGAAATCATCACAGAAAAATCACAAAGACAATAGAGAGGGCTCAAGGAAAAAGGATATAACAAGCATCAAAACCTACACCACCACTCAATGAGACCCAGATCTAGGAAAATAAATTCAATTTGAGTAAACATGAAAGATCTAAGGCATGAACACCACATCAGCAGGAGATTTGTAATCTATGAACCACAACCACCACCTAACAATTGCATCTCTTCCTGAACAAAGATCACGATCCACACAAATAGAGGCATTGCAAATCGGATGACGGGAATATAAAAAAAAAACGTAGAGAAAAACACTAAAAGAAGACATTGTAGTAGAGGAAAAATCCATGGAGAAGGATTCATTAGCATAATATCTCAAAGAGGAGACAGTGATTGTCGGGAAATCTCCAAGACCAAAGACAAAAACAAAAACCGCGTGCATATGCTAGGAAAGAAAGGCATAGTCAGAGGGTCCGCAACCAAGGAAACCATAGCCTCATACCCCAACCATTAGCTTCAATTTGATTAGTATTATAAGTATTATTACATTATTTGATTTATTTTTATTAATTTAACCATTTAATCAACTTATTTTCATTCCTTATATAGATTTATTTTAACCTTAATTTTGGGATTTAATGTTCTTATGGTTTTCGTGCAAGAGATCTCATTCCACAATATGAAGGATATGTAAAAATGAAGGTCCCCTGCTAAAAATCACAAGTTACAACAATATTTATGAATACGCTTCTCTACTCCTTAGCTTGACAATTTGTCTTTTGTCTTAAAGAAGAGCCACAATAATGGGATCAAGATGCTGACAAATCAAATGAATTCTATCGCAGTGAAAACTCTGAATTCCATTCTCACAAACATGACCTACTAATTCTTAGCGATTAGCATTTCTGTCATGGGGTTCAACTGAAAATAGGTGTCAATTTTTTGTACGCATTTTCATGCAGTGATCCTTCTAGATCCATCAAATGTGGGAATGGATAAATTTCCAAAATTCTATGTGAGGTATTTTTTTTGTTGGCCCCTTTAGTCCTTGGGTCTATTCCTATATTTAATGGAGTATAAATATTGAAGTTACATAGTAGCCTAAAAATCCTCCCCTCAAAATCCTCACTGTATTGTTCCAACTCAAAATATCCAACGTTTTTTCTAATTATGCTATGAAGGTATCCCGTAAAAAGGTTTTCTACTATTGGTGTGTTAGATATAGAACTGGTACAATAGTGTTCAGAAAAATGTGTAATGTATTTGTAAAAAGTGATTTCATGTAACAATGACCAACAATATTAGAAAAACAAGAATAAAATCAAACACAGAATGCATAAAGGCTGAACTATCCGTTTATTTCTTGAGGCTAGATGATATTGATCAAGTACACAACTCACCAAAATGATCTTCACAATTACAACACTAAGTAATAGAGATAATTTTTTACCTTTTATTTGAGTATATGAGTTGTCTATAGGTACATAGGAAATACAATAGTAAAAGAGTAATACAGGCATGTGTATGTGAAGTTATTCATCAATTAAGTCACCAGTCTGATGGTGATGAGAAACACTAATAAATTCAACACCTCCTATTGCAGGTATGCCCAGAAATAGATGGCAACGCACCCACACTATATCTTTGACTCTATTGCAATAGAAAAACCTATATAGAGGAGAAATTGACCCCTTTATGCAACCATAGCAAGTACCACTAAAGAAATACCTCGTCTCCAACAATGTGTCTTCCACAAGAAAATAAACCCTTCTACTGAAGAACATGCCCCCCATAGTATAAACTTAGCCCTCAGAGTAAAGAAACACGAATGAGTACTTGGGAACTCACCCAACTCCAATATATGAATCCCAATAACACTCTATCTGACCCTTTTGTTTAGAGAAATGTACTAGCCATGAGAAAAATTCCTCCACAAGTAGATTTTTTCCTTTTCTGAAAGGAATGCAATCACCCTCTATAGAACTCGACCCTTTGGTAGAATAATAACTTAGCTCCTCCAAAAATCGACCAATCAAGGGTAACTCGGACAACAATAATCGAAACGAATCTAGCAAACAAATAACATTACCACAACTAATATCTCAACCAATTGAAAAGGAAATATATGCTACTGATGAAGACCGATGAGGAAATCTGAATTATCTCCTTCTCTAAATGACTAACTAGGGGTGGATGGTTTCACCACCGAAGCCAATCCCTAAAAATTCCTCTGAGAGTTTCTGTCCCAAGAGTTCCAAAGCCACAATTCAAGCTCTCTCAATGAGAAATTAGAAATTGACAACCCAAGAATGAGAGAGGGTGCCCTCTTTTTTCCTTTTTGTTCATTTGTTGACTCTTTTGCGACCTTCTTGCATTTTAATCAATTTAAGTGACTTTTCATATTCCTCCTAAGTCACTTTTGGTGTTTTTCTCTTTCCCCTTTTAATTATCTAATTTAATTTGTGTTAGGCACTTTTCCCCTTAGGACATTAAATAATTAAATAATTTTATTTGTCCATGTCCCATGATCACTCGTAAGAGGTCATGATAAACCAACATATTTAGCCAAAAAAACCTATACATACCTTTATTACAAAAAAAAGTAATATTTAATGAAAATGTACTTAATGATAATACTAAACTCAATTAGTAATTTTGAAATACCTCTATAAGTAATACCTTGGTGATGGTTCAAAATTATTACTAAAAATACCTCTCATAAAATATTAATTACTAATACTAAGTTTTATTAATAAAATTAATAATTAATTTATAACTCCTTAATCTTATAAACCCTTTCTTTTAAAATACTCACCCATAAGGACCTTACTCCCTAACTCCAAACACCCTTAACTCATCATTACTAATATAATATTAAAACTTCTAATCCCAACCCTCAAAGCCTAAACTCCCTAACCAATTAACATATCATTTTTATATTTCTAACATAACGGAAATGATATTAGCAAATTCATTTCTTACATCTAACTATATTTTTGGAGGACTCGAAAAATATCTACTATTTTCCCTTCCCACTTCACGAATTGAGATTTGTATACAAGGCATCGACAAGATGGGATTAGTGTATTCATTGCGTCCAATCTTATCTTTATGATTCTACAAATAAATAAGTCATAAATTCAAAACTCACCTCTCTTCTTGGCTAAGGGAAAGGGTGTAATCTCCCAAGCCATGAAGCCTACTTCAACTACCCTTGTGGGTTCTAATCAAGAACCACTTACATGCTTATGGTCCTGATCTTCTTGATGACTTTTGCTAAGGGAAAGGGTGC
Organism: Picea engelmannii; assembly: GCA_009831015.1. NCBI lineage: Eukaryota > Viridiplantae > Streptophyta > Pinopsida > Pinales > Pinaceae > Picea > Picea engelmannii. The sequence goes on from ML786118.1 coordinate 32,611, forward strand.
CAACTCCCAAGCCATGAAGCCTACTTCAACTACCCTTGTGGGTTCTAATCAAGAACCATTTACATGCCTATGGTCTTGATATTCTTGATGCTTTTTGCTAAGGGAAAGGGTTTCATCTCCCAAGCCATGAAGCCTACTTCAAATACCCTTGTGGGCTGTAATCAAGAACCACTTACATGCCTATGGTTCCGATCTTCTTGATGCCTTTTTCTAAGGGAAAGGGTGCCATCTCCCAAGCCATGAAGCCTACTTCAACTACCCTTGTGGGTTCTAATCAAGAACCACTTACATGCCTATGGTCCTAACTTGTCTATAAAAATATATCTTCCTCATCCAATAAATTCCTAGTTAAGTAACACCTACTCACTATGGTGAATGAATACCTAGTGGTGTCTCTTGAACTGATTTGGATCCACCACTTTATTTTTTCCTTCAAGTGACTGGCGCAGATGCCACCCAGGCACGTCCGCAACTATCAGGACCTTCTTTTCCTCAAAGCCTGAAGAGCTAATTGGATTCTTCAAATCCCTTATCGGGACCTTTTTTCACCCACAGGATGCTCTTATTGATCTCCCTGCAGTATTCTTGGGAAATTGGGTTTTGCGTTGTCGCAAACCTCGTGGGCACGTTCCTCGTGCTATCCAAAACCCCGAACCCCGATGCATCTCAATGTAGATGCTCCCTCATTCCTGTCGGGGATTTCCCTATAGGGAAATCGGCGTAGGCTATGTCACGGTTCTTGGGCACCAGAAACCCCCGAACCCCGATTCTCTGATGGCACCTTGCATTGACCCCAAAATGGTTGACTTCTCCAACACCTATCCACCTCTCCAACACCTATGGCTCGGGCTTCCAGGCGATTGGGAAATCGCGTTTCGGGAAATCGTGATTCCTGTTGCAAAAGGTCACAGACCTTGTCAAACCCCGAACTCCGATATGCGACACCACCTGTCGTCACCTCAGGGTGAGGTTGAATCCTTCGACACCTATAGTCCACTACACACGGAGGCTACGAGGTTGTCGCATTTCGAAATTTCATAATTCCTCCAGCAGTGATTCTTACGACAATGAAAGTCCCGAAAAGCCGATCCCCGATACCTGTACGGGTGTCCTCCTCCACGTCACCCCTCCTTGTTGGGAAATCGGATATCGAGAGATCTCTAATTCAACTGTAGTGATTCCTTGGCATGGGAAAACCCTGAATGCCGAACCCCGACTCCTCGGGATCTTGCACCACGTGTCCCCGCTGTGATCGATGGCTCTGAATTCGTTGGGAAATCGCTAATCATGATTTCAACAAGTATGAAACTCCTACCTCCGCAAACCCCAATAAGGCGGATCCCGATGGCCCTTGTTTCCTTCCTACACCTAAGGGATAAATCCTGCGCAACTTCTCCAAGATCTGATGGTTGGTGGGACTTCACAAGGCTCCTCGGTGAGACCTGGCCGTCGATTCCTCCTCCTTAAGGATTTCTCCCACTCTAAAGCTCCTTCCTATTCAAATCTTCTCCCGGGTCCTTCTCCACGGCATCATGAAGGAACTATCCCTCCTGAGCTTGTCAACTCTGATTCCTTCTGAGAAATTTCACACACTTCTCGTGCTCGACCTTCAACAATTTCCAAGTGTTGAGTCTTTCAAACTCTGTACACCTCTTGCAACAGTAGTCTATGCCTTCTTTTGCTAAGACTAGCTACTGAGACTTCAATTTCAGCCTACACTTCTCCTGCACGACTCTACCAACCCACATCATCTTCTTGGTGAATGAGAATAAGGGTTTAACTTTCGAGCCTCATCAATGCACTCTATGCGGATGAATTCAACTGCACTCTATGCAGGAATCTCCTGACTCAGGCAGATAAACAATTGAAACTTATTCTCTTCTCTCTCAGACCTCAGTTAAAAACTCTGAAATCGCATGCATAGCATATAAAAAGAAAATGCATAGCCAGAAACCAAAACATTCATGAGCATGACATTTACACAGAGGAAACAACAACAACCATGAAATTGAAACAAAACTTCATTCTATTAAGTCAATCTTCTGTACATGGGTGTGCTTCACAGATTTCTCTTCTCGCTCCTCTCTTCTGAATGTTGATTCTGAATAATGTTACAAGTGAGGGTGTCTATATCCATTTTCCCTCTCGAAAACTGAAACTATCTAATCTAGGCTTAAACATCTATCTACCTGCATTAAATCTAATAAATGCCTCCTATCTATTTCAGACAAGAGCGTATGGATCGAGGTCTGATACATGATACCAAAAATGCTCCTTCATAAAGGTTCATTTAAGGCTTGCGCTACATTCCCAAAACATTTTCAAAATTTGATTTTGTTTATTCCATCTGATCTTTCGCTTGATGTGATGGCTCACTTGCTGAGTTGGCGATGCTCCTTCATCATACTCCTCAGCTTGAAAACTTTCACGGGCTCCTGTCCATGAGCTCCTGCATGGTCTGTCCATGATTTTGGATAACTGCTTCTGTCTCCCAGGTGGCATCCTCCACTGGGTGGTTTTTCCATTTGATCAGGTATTCAAAGTATTCCTTCCGCCTGGTCCTCTTACCCACTCGCTTGTCCAGTATGCACTCCATATGTGGTTTCTCTGCCACTGGTAATTGTTTCATCCAGTGGATCACTAGTTCCTTAGCTCTAGCCTCTGCTTCTCCAGCCCTGTATGGGTATAAGTCTGAGACATTGAATGTCGGAGATATTTCGATGTCATCCGACAATTCAATCTCATAAGCATTCTCTCTGAATTTCTTTAGGACTTTACAAGGTCCGATTTTCTTTATTTTGAGCTTGTTGTATGTTCCCCTTGGGAACCTTTCTTTTCTCAGGTGTTCCATAACTAGATCACCAAACTCGAATTGAAGTTGTCTCCTATGTTGATCCGCTCTGCGCTTGTACTCCTGATTTGATTCCAGCAACCGCTGTTTCACCCTGCTGTGAAGATCTTCCATCGCCTCTGTGATTTTTTCAGCGTTGGCGCTCTTTGTCATCATCTGTTATGAATCCATGAGTTCAAAAAATCCTCTCGGTTGGGTCCCATACACAATTTGAAATGGGATTTTACCTGTGCTTCAATTCACTGAATCATTGTAAGCAAACTCTGCCTATGGAAACACGTTGTCCCAGCTGTTGTGGTGCTCTATCACCAGGCTTCTTAATAAATCTCCCAGGCTTCTGTTCACCACCTCTGTTTGTCCATCCATCTGGGGATGGTAGGCTGAACTAAACATTAAAGTAGTCCCCATCTTCTTCCAGAGTGTCCTCCAGAAATGTCCAATGAATTTTGTATCCCTGTCCGATACTATGCTTCTGGGTAAACCATGAAGTCTAACAATCTCCTTGAAGAACAGATTTGCGATATGTGTCGCATCACTGGTCTTATGGCATGGAATGAAATGTGCCATCTTTGAGAACCTGTCGACCACCACAAATATCAAATCGTGTCCTCTTTTCGTTCTCGGCAATCCTAATACGAAATCCATGCTGATTTCATCCCATGGCCTTTCAGGTATGGGTAAGGATTGATAAAATCCCGCATTCTGTTTTCTACCCTTTGAATGTTGACAAATCCTGCACCTGTCAACAAAATTTTTGACATCTGTTCGCATCTTCGGCCAAAAATATGCTTCGCTCAGCTTTGCAAATGTTTTATCGTGGTCAAAATGCCCTGCTAATCTGCCACTATGCTTTTCCTTTAGCAGATTCTCCCTCATGGAGCAATTCAGAATGCATAACTGATTTCCTCTAAACAACAATCCATTCTGGATCATGTAATCCATCCATGGGCTTCTATCTCTGAGAACTGGATTCTCAGTTGCCTTGTATGCCTCTGCAAAATCTGCATCACCTGCATACATGTCTTTAAGATTTTCAAAACCCAAGGTCTTGACTCTAAATTCCTGCAGCAACAAACATTTCTTGCTCAAACCATCCGCCACTTTGTTAGCAGTTCCTGAAATGTGTTTAATTACAAATGTGAAATTTTGCATGTACTCTACCCATTTTGCATGTTTCTGGTTCAACTTATCCTGTTGACTCACAAACTACAATGCATGATTATCACTATACAGAACAAATTCCTTGGGTATCAAGTAATGCCTCCACTTCTTTAATGCCTGTATGATGGCATAAAACTCTTTATCATATGTGGAGTATTTCAGCTTTACTTCATCCAACTTCTCGCTGAAATATGCAATCGGCCTATCCTCCTGGCTTAAGAACGCTCCTATGGCATACCCACTCACATCACATTTCACTTGAAATCTCTTCTTGAAGTCCGACAACACCAACACTGGTTGTTCCGTTATCTTCCGCTTCAACAAATTGAAGCTCTTCTCAGCCTCTGCTGTCCAATGAAAATACTTGTGTCTTTTCTTGATTGTGTCCATCATTGTTGCGCTAGCTCCACTGAAGGTCCTAATGAATTTGCTGTAGAAACTTGCCAATCCGTGGAAACTTCTCACCTTGAAAACATTTATGGGTGATGGCCAATTTTTAATCACTTCCACCTTACTTGGATCCATCTTCAATTCATTTGTCAATATGATAAACCCCAAGTAAATGAGTTCTCTCTTCATAAATGAAGATTTCCTCATGTTGATCAACAACTTTTCTTATTGTAGCTTCCTCATTACAATGGCCAAATGTTTCAGATGCTCTTCTTTTGACTTGCTGAAAATTAATATGTCATCTAAATAAACAATGACAAACTTACAAATGAACTCTTTCAGCACTTCATTCATCAGCCTCATGAATGTACTTGGTGAATTCGTCAAACCAAATGGCATGACTAGCCATTCGTACAACCTTTCATTGGTTTTGAACACTGTCTTCCATTCATTGCCTTCCTTCATGCGAATCTGATGGTATCCGCTTTCAAATCCACTTTTGAAAAAAAAATTGCCTCACTCAGGCAATCCATCAAGTCATCCATCCTCGGCAATGGAAACCTGTACCTGATGGTTATCTTGTTGATGGCTCTGGAGTCTGTACACATTCTCCATCCTCCATCCTTCTTTGGACTTAGTACTGTTGGAACGACACACGGACTAAGACTTTCCCTGACCAGTCCTTTATCCAGCAACTCCTGTACCTGTCTTTTGACCTCCTCATTCTCCTATGGCGTCAACCTGTACGCTTCTTTGTTTTGCAAACTTGCTCCTGGTATGAGGTCTATATGATGGCTTATGCTCCTCATCGGTGGCAACAAATGAGGTAATTCGTCTACCACTATATCAGCGAAATCTTCCAGCAGTTCCTAAATTTCCTCTGGCAGATCATCCACTCTTGTGCTGGTCAAAACAACTCTCGGTTTTCTGACCACAAAGAATTGTGGATCTTCCTTTTTCTTTACTTCTGCCAGAAGTTCCTTCCCACTCATGAGAATTATCATGTTGTTCACTTCTGGTTTCACCTCCTTATCTTTTATCGGAAGTAACATGTGTGTTCTCCCATCCTTCTCTAAAGTGTACGTATTCATTTTCCCATCATGAATTGTGTTTCTGTCATATTTCCATGGTCGACCTAGCAATAAATGACATACATCCATAGGAATAACATCACAGAGAATTTTATCATTATATCCTCCTATCTTGATGTCCACTAAGCATTGTTTAGTGACACTCACCTGATTTCCCTTCAGTAGCCATGAGACTTTATATGGACTCGGGTGATCAGTCGTCTCCAGTTCTAATTTTTCCACCATCTCGGTTGAAATGAGATTGTCGATGCTTCCGCTGTCCACAATGACCTTGCATTTCATGTCTTTGGTCTTGTATGCAGTCCTGAACAGTCTGCTTCTCTGATTTGTGTCCTCCACCTCCTTTTCAGGTGTTAAGAGAACTTTTCACATCATCAAAGATTTTTTGTCTTCTGCATCTTCTGCTTCAGCAGCTTGCCTTTGTGCCTCGGTGATATGAGCTTCACCTCTGTCCTTTTTCCTATCTGGACAGTCGACGACTTTGTGTCCATCCTTCCCACATGTGTAGCATGTGATGACTCCTCCTCTGCCTCTTCCTCTACCTCTGGTATGAGGAAAAGTATTGTTATCAACATATCCTCCATCTGGTTCTACCTGCTTCCTTCGTTGTTCAGCATGCTGGCCTCGCTGAGAACTTCCACCTCTCTCGGTTCTTGTCTGAGGATTTTTCCAGTCATCCTTAGATTTCTGGAACCTGTCTTGGGCAACTAATTTACCTCTCAGATGGCTCTTGCCTCACCCTCGCTATGCTGGCTTACGGCTTAGCTTCTCTTCTGCCTTCAACGCCATCTGATACGCATCCTCCACCATTCTGATGGTTGTCATACTCATTTCATCCTGGATATTGTATCTTAAGCCATTCATATATCTGGCCACTTTTTCATCATCTCTCTCCCGATGACCTGCTCTGATATTGAGCTTGTAAAATTCCTCGGTGTACTCTTTCACCGTCATCAACTTCTACCTCAGGTTCTACATTTGCCTGAACAGTGTGATCTGATAGTCCCTTGGGATGAATTTTTCCTTCATCTTTGCAATCATTTGATCCCAAATTTTGATCTTTTGTTTTCCTTTGGAATGTCTGTCTACCTGAATTTCATCCCACCACAATGATGCGTGTCCCTTCAACTTCGTGATAGCATGCCTAACATTTTTATCCTCTTCGATATCCTCATAATCGAAGTAGGTGTCAACAGATCTAATCCAATCCAACAGCTCTTTTGCATCCAGACTTCCTTCATAGACTGGAATGTCCATTTTCATCTTTGAACTCATCCGAGCAATAGCTTTGATCAATCGCTCATTGGCTACATCTTTAGCTGCAACTTCTCCTTGTTGTTCATCTTCAGCTTCGCCTTCGGAGTCACTTAAGTCTCTAGCATTGGTTGTGCGTCTCTGCGATGCTTCCATGTCTTCTAATCTCACTCTGAGATCTCGTATCTGCCTTTCCATTTTTGGATTCCCTGCTGGCCTGCCTCTTCTTCTCACCTCCTTGTCCTCTGGGTCAGGTGATTGTCTTTCTCTTTTGGGCAGCATGGTGAATTCTTCTTCTCTTTGCTACTGAAAACAAAGAGAACTCTTCTCCCGCTCTGATACCACTCTGGCGCAGACGCCACCTAGGCATGTCTGCAACTATCAGGACCTTCTTTTCCCCAAAGCCTGAAGATCTAATTGGCTTCTTCAAATCCCTTATCGGGACCTTTTGTCAATCACAGGATGCTCTTATTGATCTCCCTGCAGTCTTCTCGGGAAATCAGGTTTCACGTTGTCGCGAACCTTCTGGGCACGTTCCTTGTTCTATCCAAAACCCCGAACCCCGATGGGTCTCAATGCCGATGCTCCCTCGTTCCTATTGGGGATTTCCCTATCGAGAAATCAGCATAGGAAATGTCACGGTTCTTGGGCACCAGAAACCCCCGAACCCTGATTCTCCGATGGCGCCTTGTGTTGACCCCGCAACGGTTGACTTCTCCAGCACCTATCCACCTATCCAATACCTATGGCTCGGGCTTCCAGGAAATCGGGAAATCACATTTCGGGAAATCATGATTCACGTTGCACAAGGTCACAGACCTTGTCAAACCCCGAACTCCGATATGCGATGGCACCTGTCGTCACCTCAGGGCGAGGTTGAATCCTTCAACACATGTACTCCACTACACACGAAGGCTTTGAGGTTGTCGCATTTTGGAATTTCAGAATTCCTCTAGCAGTGATTCTTACGACAATGAAAGTCCCAAAAAGTTGATCCTCGATACCCGTGCGGGTGTCCTCCTCCACGTCACCCCTCCTTGTCGGGAAATCGGATATCGCGAGATCGCTAATTCAACTGTAGCGATTCCTTGGCATGGGAAAACCTCGAATTCCAAACCCCGACTCCTCGAGATCTTGCACCACGTGTCCCCGCTGTGATCGATGGCTCCGAATTCGTTGGGAAATCGCTAATTGTGATTTCAACAAGTATGAAACTCCTACCTTCGCAAACCCTGATAAGTTGGATCCTGATGGCCCTTGTTTCCTTCCTATGCCTAAGGGATAAATCCCATGCAACTTCTCCAAGATTTGACGGTCGACGGGACTTCGCGAGGCTCCTCGGTGAGACCTGGTCATCGATTCCTCCTCCTTAAGGATTTATCCCGCTCTAAATCTCCTTCCTATTCGAATCTTCTCCTGGGTCCTTCTCCACAGTATCACGAAGGAACTATCCCTCCTGGGCTTGTCAACTCTGATACCTTCAGAGAAATTGCACACACTTCTCGTGCTCGACCTTCAACAATTTCCAAGTGTTGAGTCTTTCAAACTCTGTACACCTCTAGCAACAGTAGTCTATGCCTTCTTTTGCTCAGACTAGCTACTGAGACTTCAAGTTCAGCCTGCACTTCTCCTGCATGACTCTACCAACCCACATCAACTTCTGGGTGAATGAGAATAAGGGTTTAACTTTCGAGCCTTATCAACGCACTCTATGCGGATGAATTCAACTGCACTCTATGCAGGAATCTCCTGACTCAGGCAGAGAAACAATTGAAACTTATTCTCTTCTCTCTCAGACCTCTGTTAAAAAATCTGAAATCGCATGCACAGCATATACAAAGCAAATGCATAACCAGAAACCAAAACATTCATGAGCATGAAATTTACACAGAGGAAACAACAACAACCATGAAATTGAAACAAAACTTCATTCTATTAATTCAATCTTCTATACATGGGTGTTCTTCACAGATTTCTCTGCTCGCTCCTCTCTTCTGAATGTTGATTCTGAATAATGTTACAAGTGAGGGTGTCTATATCCGTTTTCCCTCTCGAAAACTGAAACTGTCTAATCTAGGCTTAAACATCTATCTACCTTCTTTAAATCTAATAAATGCCTCCTATCTATTTTAGACCAGAGTGTATGGCTCGAGGTCTGATACATCATACCAACGACGCTCCTTCATAAAGGATCATTTAAGACTTGCGCTACATTCCCAAAGCATTTTCAAAATTTTATTTTGTTTATTCCAACTGATCTTTCGCTTGATGTGCTGGCTCGCTTGCTAAGTTGGCGATGCTCCTGCATTAGTGACCCAAAGCCATCATTCAAAAACATGTTAGTTAAAGGTAGCACAACAAAGATTTCATTGGTTAGTCCTAATTTCCTCACACTTCAATGTCATCCATCCTTGTGGTAAAATATACAATGGCTCAATTAAAATACTTCAAAGACAAGGAATTGTGGTGAATTATGCAATGGATCAATTAAAATACTTCAAAGACTAGTGGATCAATTAGAATACTTCAAAGAGAAGGAACTATCATCCCTTAGAATATCTAGTATGAATATCCCTTTACCTTGCTAGTTTGAATGTATTGGAGTAAAGGAGGCGTCAACAAGATGGGCTTACCATGTCATTAGCTTTCTATTCATTGCGCCCAATCTTATCTTTATGACTTTATAAATAAAGAAGTCATAATTTCAAAATTCAAAACCACTTCCATCGTTGTGTCATTTTCTCTCTCATTTGGGTCATCATTGTCCATTCTTTTTATTTATCTTTGAAATCGAAATGGAACAAGAAACAAGAATATCGGGGGGATGGCTCAGTAGGAGTATGAGAAAAATAATATCTAGAAGAGCTCCTCCTGATCCTGATACTCTCACTCAGATTCTCTTAAGAAGTTGGAATGATCGTGGTCAACTGAGTATGCAAGAATTACTAATTTAGATAGCACAAGCACCTGAATACCAAGGAATGGGCATTCTTGTCTACTTGAGAGAGTGGTTGTGATACATAGATGCATTTGTGGTGTCGTTCGTTAGTGTTCGTCAGCCGATGAATACGGAAGATGTTCGAAATCAAATACCAATACTAGATGAACTTCAACACCAAGAAATGGCCATTCTTGTCCACCTCAGAGAGCATGTGCTAGACAAAGCCGCACCTGTGGAGCAGTTTCCTCCCACAACCATAGACAAACCCGCAGTGGAGAAGTTTCCAGACAAACCCGTTGTGGAGCAGTTGGGAGGCAGACCCATTTTGGAGGGGTTGTGAGGTAGATCCGCGTATGTGGAGGGGTTGTTGCCTTTCATAACCAGAGAATGACGCGTTGTTGGTTGGGCACCATGGTCTCTTTGTACGCTCAAAAAATTCAGCCATCTACATGCCCAAAACTTTCTCATTAGAAATTGAAATTTCTTATTTTTAATTTCTGGGTTCGATTCTTCACATTACCCATGATATTTCTCTTAATTTTATTTCAATAACTTATCAAACAAGGTGCATGCATACTCCAAAAATTAATTCTCTCTGAATTTCCTCTTCAACATTCATCTAGCTTAGCCCATCTAGGCTCAACGTTGAAAACTGGGCCCTCGTACCATTTTGTAACATCCCTAAAACCATGTTGGACACTTCCATAACAAAATTTTGACTCTAATCCTAATTTAAATCATAAAAATACTCTGAAAATGCACAAATTCATACAAAATAATAACATAAATATGTATGCAACATATGCAGTAAAAACCCATGAAAACAAATCCAGAAATATTAATGCAACACCTAAATTAACACACAATTAAATTTCATATGAACAAAGTTAAGTGGAATAACAATAATAATTCATAAACATCATTATCATAGATATTCCATAGCAAAAGACACATAATTATACACACAATAAATAGGGGCATAACTCGCATCATTGTCCCTTATTGCAGAAGTACCAATAGGGGCATCACCCGCATGATTGTCCCTTCTTGCAGAAGTACCAAGGTACGCCAAGAAATATGGTGGACTACTTATATTTCCCACATGATTATGCATCCATGGAGCAATTTCTGGACGTGGCCGCACCTGTGGAGCAGTTGCCTCGCATAACTATTTCAGAGGAACACATCAATGATAACAATAGTATCACTTCAAGTTGTTCAATTTGTCGTTACGATTTTAAATTGGGCTAGGAAGATGCGTCTCAAATGCGTTGTGGCCACATCTACCATAACATTTTCATTTCCACATGGTTGCGATCGAAAAATACCTATCCAGTGTGTTGCACCGAATTTGGAAGGAATATTTTTATTTATATATAAATTGGTTTACTTTTATATATAAAATTTTGTTTTCCTATTTTCCTGCCATTTTGTGTCGCAGCATATTTGGAAGGCAGTGATCACGATCACTCGATATTTTTATTTATATATAAATAGATTTGAAGCCATTACAAGATATTGATTATGAACTTAATATATCATTTATGGGAATTGAACCACAATAAGGAGGGTAACAATTATTCTTCACAACCATTCAAACTAATCATTAATGTATGTTTCTATTATATTCGATACCATTATTTCTATTTATATTTTTCGAGCTCGAGTACGGTAATGTAAACTTAGTAAATATCTAGGGCTTGTTATAATATATAATATATCATGTATTACTTAAAAATGCCTTTAAATTATATTTTGGGATTTGAATTTAGGGTTGTCATATTTTATTATATGTCATTGACATATGACATATTTTATTTTGTTTATAGGATTTTATTTTAGGGTTTAAATTTATTTTTATTTATATTAAATATTATTATTTGTTTAAAGTTCTTTGTATTTTTTAAATTTAAAATTCATTTCATATAAAAAAATTATTATTATTATTATTATTATTTTAAAATTAATATTTTTAATTTAAAATGTGGTTTTTACAACTTATAATAAGTTTTGTTTATGTTATTTTGATGATTGGATTGATTTAGATTTAAGAGGTGGATTTAGAAGGTTTTCTTATGTTATTTTGATGATTGGATTGATTTTTATTTAAGAGGTGCAGTATTATTTTTAACTTTTTTCTTATTATTCGATTGATAAAACAACAAGATTAAAAAATGGAACTGTTGACTCAGATACCTTTATTACCCTTGTTAGCACTTTGTAATTTTCCTATGGTTTTGGAGGAAATCACAGAGGTAACATCAAACCACGTAGATTCCTAGATCTATCCCTCCAAGACTCTTTTAATTCCTGAAGACAATTCAAACATAAACGTGATTGTGAAGACATGAAAAACAATTACATAAGAAAATACCATGATTTTGAAGACGTGAATAGCAATTACATAAGAAAATACATCACCAGGGTATTTTTCATGCAAGAATTCTGCGATCTGGCACTATATTATTTGGAAAATGAAAACATGCTCACAGTGAGCTACATTACAATGTTGGTCTTCTGCTTCTCGAATCCACACTAACCTACACCTTAACACATTTAAATTACAAAAATTTATAGAAAATACTCTCCTCGAGGCTCAGGAGGTCGAAATGAAAAACCTGTCCAAAGATAGAAACAATCCCTGAAAATTTTGAATTGTCTGCCATGAAAGATGAAAGATGGGTCGAATTACTAAAAATAGGGGTCAGCTCAGACACTCGTATCTCCCAAAATATGAACATTGTGCAAAAAATGAAATAGTTTATTGTACATGAGCCCATATTGAGAAAACATGTCTCTTAGTTTTTCCAAATTCATCTTCATCTTTCCAAAACAGCTACTGCAAAAACATGACAAAATCAGGAAACATGGAATCCTGAAAAATGGTGCTTTGAGATGGCTTTGATTCTCCCAATTCCTGATACCTGTGAAAAAAATGAGAGAGGTTATTGTTCTTGATCCCGTTGGAAAGAAACACCTCTCTCCATTTATGAAAATGCCTCCTTTTTTTCCCAGAATCGTCCTTGGAAGACAGGTAGTCAAATGGGGAAAAAACAGTTTTGTTTTGGGGGGGAAACGGTTTTGGAGGGGAATAGTGGTATCCCGGACCCCCCTAGGGTGGTAAGTGGTATTAGGTGGTTTCAGTGACACTTGGTGGTGACAAGTGTCCAAGGGAAAACCACTTTTCTCAGACCATCCTTCTGGTTGAGTGATGTAGGGGGGAGGGGGGTCCGGGATATGAGGAAGATGAGTGGGTTTTAGAACTTAGGATATAGTTTTTTTAATTATTTTTGTTTTTAAGTTTTGTTTTAATATGTTTATTTTTTATTTTAAGTTTTGTTTTTATTATATATTTTATTTTATTTTTTCTTGTTTTATTTAATTTAAAATTTAAAATTGTTTTATATTTATATGTTTTATTTATTATATGCATTTTTATTTGCTTTATTGTTTTATATTGTTTTGTTTAATTTTTTAATTAATTGTTAACTCTAATACACTAACATAATTTTTAACTTAAACAAACTAACCTAATTACTAATTATTAAATTAATTATTATTAATTAGTTTCAAGCCTAGATTTCAATTAATTAGTAATTTATCTATTATTAACAACACTAACTTAGTTTTATTAATCTAATTACACTAATTAAATTAAATTAAATTTATTATTCTAATTAGTATTAAAAAATACCACTAACCATTTATTATTAACCTAATGTTTTTTTTATCCTAATCTTGTTTATTCATGTAGGGACAAAAATGGCGGAGGGGTGAAGAAATGGAGGGTGAGGGAATGAAAGGTGAAGAAGGTTGATGAAGGATCGGTCGAAATAGATGGAGGGAAAAATGAAATCAACCGAGCCCAACAGGCCAGATTTCTTCATCATGAGAGAAATGTCAAATAGATAGTTGAAGAATCAAGTCACCTATGATTATAGGACCCCACTATAGGCTTCAGCTAGGGATGGTAGCTCTTTTTAGAGGTGACAAGAACCATAGAACTATGAACACGTAGACCAATTCCTTATCCATTGGGCCATGGAGTCACTGCAACTACAATCTTCGAATTGACTCGAATTAAACTAAACACTTAACTATACACTGTTATCTGCAAACTCTATTTAAAACCACACACTATTGAAAAAGATGCTCAAATGACTCAGCTTATTCAAACTTCTACCTATACTAACTGATCCACAACCTACTCACTCAAATGATACGATATTTCCAATAAATCCAAGCAGGGAGATGACCACTCACTAAAATTATGCGCAAGTCCTCTTTAAATAGACATAATGATATAAATGTTGGCAATCCAAAATGAAACTTAATTCCAAAACCTATGCTGGTAAACAAAAGAAACTCCCCCTTTCCTGATACATTCAAAACATTATCCAAAGGATCATGAAAAACATGAAATGTTACCTATCGTTGACTTGGAGGTAAAAAAAGGATTTCTTCTTTTGATGGTTCCAACATGCCAACAAAATAATTTGCAAAAAAATAATTAATTACCTTTTCTTGATTATCAACAAGAGGAAGGGTATGGTCTTTTAGCTACTGAAGTCTATCTTCAAAATACATAGATACAATCAATTCATCAATCTTGTCAAGTACATCAGGTAAAAGAAAAACATGTTCTTGAAAATCTCCATTTGAGGAAACTACACAAATATCATCCAAGGAATCTAGAACAATTTGCTCTTCTTCATGAGATAAACACTCAAAAAATGACTGATGTGAATAACAAATTGTTCCATTCTCCTCATCACTGTCTCGATCATTTGAAAAATGTTGGAAATGTTCGTCAAGCTCAAAGGAACAAACCTGGTGTACACTATTTTTGAACTGAATGGATGAAACATTACTCTCTGAATTGTCTATGCAAATAAACTTAGAATTTTGATATCCATCAATGAATAAAGGACAATCGAAATGCCCATCCTCATATATGTATTTTTTATTAAAATAATGGCTAGACTATTGTAAATTATCATATATTTTAGAGGATGTAAGATAACTGCCATCATTAGGATTCTATTCAGTTTCACTATCATCCAGGGTAGAATCCATGATCTTCTCATGGTGGTGAAAAGGGTTTTCATTCAAAGCATCCAATATTTCATCTTCCATGAACTCTTCATTGCCATAAACACTTTCCAGCTCTTGAATAAAATTCTCTAACCGATCACAACAATCCTTAGTTAAAAGAAAATAAGGATAGGCTTCTCTATACTTCTCAAAACATACCGAGTGAAAATCCTTGAGAGAATAAATACAAGTAGGAGGCAAGTTTTCATACCAAGACTATGTTTTTCCTTCTAGAGTAGCCACAAACATTTTCATCAAACAATCCTCATGAAACTTCATCTTCATCTTATGCACATGCATATGAAATCTTATTAAATGAAGTGTAGCATCATTACCATCTTCGTCTTTAAACACAGACAAATATCTTTGCCAATTTACCTTACACATTTGATTTGGAAATCCTGGAATGTGATCTCGTTTTAAAGGAGAATACCTTCTTGTAGTTGATCCTATATTGATCCTGTGGAGTAGCCAATAAATTTTTTTTTCTGAATTCAACAGGAAATGAAATCGCCAGGTGAATGATACAAAATTCTTGTGTTTGGCTTCTATTCACCATCAGAAGTCAAATATTAACCTGATATATTTTTCTGGAGAACCTGAAAGCTCATCCCCAGTATGGTCACTACTATGTTATAACTCTATAATTTTCACAAGGTTGTGGAGGAAATCACATAAGTAACATCAAACCACTTGGAATCCTAGATCTATCCCTCCAAGACATAGAGAGATCTCTCTATGTTTGATATAGATTTGTTTATAATAGATTTTAAGCTAGTTATGATATTACAGGGTTTTGATTTAAATAATTGGGTAGGGAAGAGAAGAGAAACCATTAGTCTATGGAGTCACAACGACAAAATAATCAAAATCCATTTTCAACAGGCTAATCTGCAGGTAAAGGTAGTCAAAACATTAGATCTTAGAGTTTTAAATGAAATGAGTAATAGGAGATAGCAGATGGAGAGCAATTAAAAATTCTCCACCTGTATCTCAGAGGAAAACATAGAAATTATCAACAACAATAATAGAGAGTCTAATTCAACAAATTCTATTATTTTTATTCCCGAAGACAATTTCAACAGAAACGGGATTGTGAAGATGGGAAAAACAATAACATAAGAAAATACATCGCCAAGGTATTTGATGCAAGAATCCTGTAATATGGCACTATGTTATTTTGAAAATGAAAACATGCTCACAGTGAGCTACATTACAATGTTGGTCTTATGCTTCTCAAATCCACACTAACCTACACCTTAACACATTTAAATTACTACAATTGATAGAAAATACTCTCCCCCAGCCTCAAGAGCTCGAAATCAATAACCTGGCCAAAGATAGAAACAAATCTTTGAAATTTTTGAACTGTATGTCATGATAGATGGGCCAAACTGCTGAAAATAGGGGTCAACTCATACACTCATATATCCCAAAATATGATAGTTGTGAGAAAACTAAAAGAAGTTATTGTATATGAGTCTGTCTTGAGAAACAACTTCTCTCAGTTTTTCCCAATTCATATTCATGTTTCCAAAATAGCTATTGCAAAAACATGACAAAATCAAGAAACATGAAATATTGAAAAATGGTGCTCAGAGATGGCTTTGATTCTTCCAATTCCTGATACATGTACAAAACCTGAGAGGGGTTATTGTTCTTCAGCCTGTTACTGAGAAAAACCTCTCTCCGTTTCTAAAAAATCCTTCTGGTTTTCTTAGAATCGTCTTTGGAATACAGGTGATCAAAAATAAATAATTTAATTTAAAATAAAAATAACATATATCAAATTGAATTAATTAAACTTTTAAGGATATGTCAGATAAATTCTTAAAATAAAAAATCCCAAAATAAATTTATTTATATTATCTATTATTGTTGCTTTTAATTTTGAAGTAGAATAGATAGATCTGAAGACAACATTAATTTACATGACGCAGCCAGAAGGATTTTTTGTGAAGGAAAAGAAAGAGATGATATGCAGGATGGAAAAAACATATGTATGGGTTAAAGAAATCACCAAGGATGTGGTATCAAAAATTTGATACTTATATGTTGGGACTTGGCTTCACAAGGAGCAAAGCAAATCACTGTGTGTATTTCAAATTAATCGTTGATCAACTTATTTATTTGGTCTTGTATGTGGATGATATGTTGTTGATAGGAAACAACAACGAGATTATACATGGTGTGAAAACTCAGCTATCCTCTAAGTTTGAAATGAATGATCTTGGTGATGGAAATTTCATTTTGGGCATGGAAATTAAAAGAAATCAGTAAAAGAAGAAACTTGGAAATATGTCGAGACAATATTGCATAAGTTTAATATGCAGGAAAATAAGTTGGTCAAGGTTCCTATTCATGTGGGTTTAAAGTTATTTGTAGATCAATGTCCAAAGACAAGGAAGATGACATATGGTATGTACTAGATCATAAATCGCACATGCAGTGAGAGATTTGAGCAGGTATATGTCATAATCATGAAAAGAGCATTGGACAACACTAAAGAGGATTTTTAGGCATTTGTGTGGCACAAATTTCACATGTTGTAGGAGTTTTGAGAATGTATATGTCAGAATCATGAAAAGAGAATTGGACAACAATAAAGAGGATTTTTCGGTATTTGTGTGGAACTAATAGTTATGGATTGTTCTATTGATGATCGAAGGCATTCCATCTCCGACTTTCGAAACTTGTGCCCCTCCCATCCATTTAATTTCGTTTGTTTCCTCCTATCTATTTCCATCCGTTTGTAGCCTTCACTATCTCTCCAACCTCTGTCTGCGATATTTAACCATTTATTTAATGCAAGGTGGCATGGGGTGGAGCCTCCATCCCTCAATTCAAACTATCCCACCATTTTCCCAAGCCATCCCCCCTTTCTCCTAACTCTACTGCTGCACTCAGACTGAGTACAAACAAGTGCAATATTCTTTTGTTGCATTAGTTTCAACAATGAAGAGGTCACAAGAGTGGAAGGTTCTAGGTTCTAGTTGATCATGCTAATTGTTTTAGTCACTCTATGTGAAATGAACAACTAGTTTTAGTGTTTTAGATAAGCTAATCGAGGGTTCTTTTTTCCGATGGGTTTAAATATGTTTTAATTTAATTTCCCGCACAGACATTTTATGTTCTTGCATTCTGGCAGCTTAATTTTCTTCTTGAAGGAAGATCAATCCTTGAGTCAGCTTAATTTGTAGTTTGTGGGAGGATCGATCCATCAATCACATTGCCATTTGATTTGCATCTTGCAGGAAGATCCATACATCAATAAACGAGTTGAAATCCATTGCATTTAGATTTAGGTAATACCAATGCCAATATTATTTATGACAACAAATTAATTTTTAAACTGCAATATGATCATTTACTTTGTTTTTGCTATATTTTGAAACCCTTAATGGCAATTGCACCAGTACGTGGATCGAACCAGTGGAATTTCTCAAAAATTTTGAGAAACTCAAGAACCATGTGTTGGAATAATGCTTACAATAGAATTGGTTTGGATTTGAGTTTGTTAAGAAGATATTATCTCAACTATCTAGATTGTGTAGTTAAGATAGCTATCTATCTTAAGCTACTTGTAATTGTATTTATATTGTGATTATATTTAATACAAAACAACTTTTGGTGTTTATATTGTTTGGGTCCTATAATTATAGGCGACTCGATTCTTCGACTGTTGATTTAGTGTTTCTCCCATGATGACAAAGTATGGCTCGGTTGATCCTATTTCCTCCCTCCATTCTTTTCAATCGATCCCCCATCACCATGTTGTATCCTTCATACACGCTGCGCCCTCACTCCCTTGTCTTGTGGCCCCATTGACTACTTTTCCCGCCACCCATCCATGAATAAACAAGACTTAGGAGGAACAAAATAACCATAAAGGTAGTTAGATTAACTGATAATGTTAATATAAGTTAAACTAGCTAATAAATAGCTAGTTATTAATTAATTAATTAATAATTAAGTTAAAACCTAAGTTAATAACTAAGTTAGTTTTTGGATTAAATAAAAATATTAAAAACAATTTAAAACAAACAATAAATAAATAAAATTAAAAAACAAAAACATATGAAAATCAAACATAAAATACCAAAAAAATATAAAAACATATTAAATATTTAAACAAAAAGAATAAAAAACAAATTAATAAAAATAATAAATAATAAACAAATTAAAATAAAAACATTATAAAACATATATATATTAAAACATTAAAATATATAATAAAACAAATATAATAAATATAATAAAACATAAAATACAAAATACAAAAATTAAAAAACAAATAAACATGTAATAACATAAAATAATATTAAAAGCAAAACAAAATTTTAAAAAACATATATTAAAATAACCCTAAGTCTACCCTCACGTCACACTCTACCCCCCACCCCTCATACCTCACACCTACCATCCCTCACGTCACCCTCCACTCACCTTTACCTCCACGCACCCTCACGTCACCCTCCACTCACCTTACCACCCAAAAATCCCGCTCACATTCCATGCCTCACGCCCCTCCATCAAACTTACCATTTAAAATCAACGCATAATAATTTTTCCGGAATCCCCCTCACNGGGGGGGGGGTCTGGAATACCCATTAAACTCCATGCTATTCTATTTAATCACGCATCACATCAAAACAAACAAACAGTCCATAAAAATTCTGGACCCCCCCTCACCGTCCGAAATTTAACGAGAGGGGGGGGGTCCGGAATTTTGCGTTTCATGAAAAAACCACTTTTTCCTTTTTCTTGCCATTTTTGCTTGTTTTACCACGTCCTCTTTCAGATCGATTTTTGGGCAAAAAAAGATGGATTTTAAAAATCTGAGATATTTTTTTTCTCAGCACGGGCTGAAGAACAAAAACCTCTCTCAGTTTTTGCAACGGAGTTACAAGCAGGGAGAATCGAAGACATCTTCGAGGCCTATTTTTCCAGATTCTCAATTTTCCGTTATAGTCCCAATCTTGCAAGAGTTTTTACGGCCAGATGGGAACAAATTTTTCGAAACCGAAGGATGTTTTTGTACATAACATGCCCATATACAATAACCTCCTTCAGTTTTCTCCCAGGTGTCATCTTTCAAGAGAAAAAAACGTCTGTTCGAACCCCTTTTTCGCAGAAAACTGGTCCGTCTTTCATGGCAGAAAGCTCCAAATTTTGTGGGAGTGGTGGCTATTTTTGGCCAAGGCGGTTAAACCGACTTCCAAAACTTATTGGGATGATCTACCCTATTTATTGAGATGATTTTAATGTAAAATGGTTCGACCTGTGGAAAGATTTTGGCCCTTTTTGGCTGGACTGTGGGCCTTGTTACTTCAGGAGGTTTCTCTGTAATTTTGGAATGACAAATCAGTGATGGAGGAAATGATTTATAGGATTCTCGTGTAGCAGTGTTGGTGGTGTGTCCCTTGTCTGTTTTAAATTATCTTTCTGCTATCATTCAAGCATTTCCATTTATTATTATTGAAAAACAGTTAATGGAGAAGAATTTATGTGTGCATACTCTTTGTCCAAATTTTTCAATAATCTTTATGTTTTCCTCTAAAACTCAGTCTATGAATTCTTAACTGCTCATTTGCTCAGTTTTTCCTTCTCCTTTTCTTCCTCAAATCGACACTCTTTAAACTTGATTCGATCTAACAATTGTTACTATCTTGCCCTGTGGAGACATTTACCTCTAGATTTGAGTTGATCATTGTCTTATAAACTGACCCCATAGCCCAATGGTGATATGAGAAACTCTCAACCACATCCTCATCTAAATATTTTCAAAAATACCAACCCATGTTCTTCATAACTAGCCTAATACCTATTTAAATAAAGCTATATCATACAGAGAAATCCCTCTCTGAGTCTCGGAGGGCTAGATCCCAGACTCGAAGTGGTTTTGATGTTGCCTCTGTGACTACCTTACAGCCTTGGGAAAATTACAGAGTGCTAACACATATTATTTTGCAATTTGGTATCAGAGTTGAGTGCTCCTGGGCTTAACTCCATCACGGAAGGGCCCAGGAATATGAGACTAGCATAGTTTGTTGTGCGTTTGAGTGTTTGAATTCCTTTGCATGTAAGAGAGAGAAACAACGGTCATTTTTGTTTGCTGAGAGAGACATCATCTACTGTGTGTAGATCGTTGAAGAAGGAGCTTTTGCATGGAGGAGTTTTGTTTTATTCTTGTATCACAATTTATAGATCCCATGCTCAAATCCCACGAAGGCCTACCCCGCGTGCATGGAAATCAAGGCAATTAGGATCGAGGAAGCTAACAGATTGGTTGAAGATATTGAAAATTGTGGTCAATGTAGGTGCCTAAGGGCACTCACTCGAGCTGAGTTGAATTAAATGTTGGATGGGGCTCAACAGTTTTTGAAGTATGAATATATCTGAAGGAATGAAAAGTCTCGGTTGTAGTGTTGTGTGAGGATTGTTATCTCGAATTTATAGAGAGATTTTTATGCTACTAAATTGCAGAGAAGATGGCCATGTGTGCAGACATAATTGAAAATATTTCTGTGGTAGTGTAGTTATATTAAGTTTTTTAGTGGAACAAATTTTATTTGTAAAAATTTATTAAGCAAAACCAATTAAGAACAGAGTAATGTAATATGAATTAGTAGTTCTTAAAGTTCTTTGGTTCCGAGAGAACATAATATTGATATGATTATATTGACATTATATTATATGCTAGTGGATCTTGTTGTTCTTTAGGCTTCGAGATCGCCAGTTACAGGTTATTCTTATGTATATTGTTGCATATGTGCTTAAAGAAAGTCAGTTGTATGATTGACTACTGAAAATATCCAGTAATCAGATCACTATCCTATATAACTGTCCAAATTTTCTCTTCAGGGGAATTCCATAGATGGTAGTGTATCCATAAGATAATTCAATATCGAGATTTTCCTTCAGGAGGTCAAGAAGCCTCAATTCTACAAATTAGTCAATGATGGTGAGAAGTGATGTTATCCCAAATGATTTGAAAGGGAAGCTCGAATATATGTAGAAGGAAGAGCACATACCCAAATATTTCAGAGTGGATAGGAGTGTTCATGAAGACCATATAAGGACAAATATCTATGTCGAAATTTGTAATGTAAGCATTATGGGAGGGTCTTGGAATAATGCTTACAATAGAATTCATTTGGATTTGATTTTGTTAAGGAGATATTATCTCAACTATCTAGATTGTGTAGTTAAGATAGCTATCTATCTTAAGCTACTTGTAATTTTATTTATATTGTGATTATACGTCATACAAAACAGTTTTTGGTGTGCATATTGTTTTGCAATTCTATGATGTATGAGATGCTAATAAGACCTACTAATGTTTATGCACAATTGTTCCTAGCATGTTGTTTCAGTAAATGATTTGAGGATATTTAAGCTATAAGGAAACCCTAGATGAACTTTGATCATGGTTAACACAAATCACATGAAAAGTGAGAAGCACATCAATATCAATAACCATAAAATAATTTATATAAAATCATTTGTATAAGATATTGAAATTGCAAAACATCTAGGCATTAGAGCTTCATATCAAGCACATCACAATTCATTTTGACTATGGTATCCACTATATCCAATGTAAAATGTGTGTCTATTTAGTGCACCTATAGATATATATATCTTGAGTGGGCTAATGGCTAAGAACATGTGTTTCTTCCTAAGAGGTCACAGGTACAAATCCAGAGGGGGGTAGGGTATGTATACCTCTGTAGACTTTACCAGTCAAATCCCTAGACTGAAGGGGTCCATTGTCCCATAAACAAGGGGATCCCGTGCACCAATTTGAAATGAATTTTATTTTATTGAGAAAAAGTAAAAAAATAAAAAACACGAGAAAATGTTTAGAAAGAATATAGATTAAACAACACAGTGTTTTCTTGGGAAAACGCTCCATGGAAACTTCAGGTACCTCCCCATTTTGACTATGGTATACAGTGTAAAATGTGTTAATGTGTTGTGACTTATTGCACCTAGCTCTTGCATTGTTTAACCCTTCGAGATGATGATAATTGTGTTTTATCTTTTTAGATTGCAATTTGCATTGCCATGTTGAGAATGTGAGTGCCAATAAGCATGTATTGTTTTTTATTACTTTTAAATAACATATTATGATTAATTTAGTATTTTCATTACAATGTGTTGAATATAAATCTTTCAGTATGTTTTATAATGAAATATATGATAAAGAAAATAAATTTATCATATTGAACAAAAGTAAAAAATTAAAAAAATGACAAAATGTTTAACAACAATATAGATTAAACAAAAATATATAGATAAAGAAAATGAATTTTATCATATTGAACAAAAATAAAAAAATTTAAAAAAATGACAAAATGTTTAACAGGAATATAGATTAAACAACACCTAGGAAAAAGTTCCATGGAAACTTCTAGCACTTGCCCATTTTGACTATGGTATAAAGTGTAAAATATATTGTGATTTGTTTAACCCTCAAAGTTGATGATAGTTGTGTTCTATCCTTTCTAGATTTCAATTTGCATTGTCATGTTCAGAGAACCCGATATGGGGAAGGGTTTTAGCTATTCCTACAACATGTCCCATAAGGCTTTGGTACGAAGAATGGTTAGTCGTAAGTTAGGTAGGATTGGTTAATTTGGATTGAGGGGAACATACCACTACCCATTGAGGATTAGCAACTCTCAACGGAGGGGAATCACTTCCACTGAGATATAGTAAAGACATCTAGCTAGATTGATACAATGAATGAGATATATAACAAGTACTAATGAATCAATGAGAGTGAGATACACCTACTACCAATGATAGGACATATACTAAGACTTCCCCATTTTGACTATGGTATAAAATGTAAAATGTGTTATGATTTGTTTAACCCTCGGAGATGATGATAATCGTGTTCTATCCTTTTTAGATTTCAATTTGCATTGTCATGTTGATAATGTGAAT
Source organism: Picea engelmannii (assembly GCA_009831015.1). Lineage (NCBI taxonomy): Eukaryota > Viridiplantae > Streptophyta > Pinopsida > Pinales > Pinaceae > Picea > Picea engelmannii. The sequence goes on from ML786118.1 coordinate 56,348, forward strand.
GCCAATAAACATGTAATTCTATCATCTTAAAATTAGAAAAAATCAACATTTTGATATACATCATGTGAAAATATGCCAAAACTAGAAATAATTAATTAATGATTAATTACAATAATTTCCATACTTAATTACTAATTCCATAATTAAAGTAGTGATTCTTATACCAACAAAATCTAGGTTGCTTTGCGGGGAGTTGTATTCTTTAAATAAAGTAAATTGTATAAAGTATGATTATATATTTTAATTATTCACACAACTTGAATTTTATTAATAATAAAAATCTATATTGTCATAGGGAGTTATACTTTTAAGTAAATTATATAACAAATTATATTAGCATCATCACAACTCTTTAATTCAATTAAACTATATCAAATACTTCACTTTTTCATCATCACAAAACTGTAATTAATAAAGCCTCTATTGTAAGGATAACCTTAATTTTTTTATTTATTTTTGGTTATGTCTAGTTTCGTTACGTTGTAATAAAGGATTTTCTTGAGTTGAACTTGAAATTGTTTTGGGAAATGGTTTATCACTAATCCCCTTTAAATATAAAATTTAAAGTATTTCCTCCATTCATATGTAGAGGTTGCCAATAGTGTTTTCTCACATCATAAACCTTAAACCAAAACAAAACATCATTTTGAATAGTGTTTTCTCACATCATAAACCCTAAACCAAAACAAAAAATCATTTTGAAGATTGATTATTGATTATGAGTATTGATAAACATCGTTTTGAAGATTGATTATTGATTATGAGGAGTGGTTGGAAAGTTGGTAGTTGAAAACATATGAGAGAATAGGTTTTCTGACATTTTTACTAGATTTGAGAGCATAGAGTGTTGCTCTCCTCAAGTGGCATTCTCTTAATGAAGTAGAATATGTGCAGGTAGTCAAGTCAGCACTAAGTTGATAATCCAAAATGTGATAATTTCCTATATGTTAGGGTATTAATGTGATTTACTTTCAGGAGTGAAAACTAAAAAGTTACTTCCTAGGGGCGTAACTTTGGCATACAATCTCTGTTTTGGGCGCACGATAACTCGTTGGAAAGGTATCGTCGAGGAGATTCATTTTGGGGGATTAATATGAGACTTTGGATATTTTTGAGAAGATAAATCCTGAAAAATCTTCATTTAGGCCCTCAAAATAGCCCTAGAAGTTAAAAACTGCTAAAAATAGTAAATTGCCAAAATTGTCAGAAAATTGTTTTGAGCCAAATAAAAAATCTGGGTGGCCACCAATATCCACCTAGATCACCTTGATATGGACCAAGAATTACAAATCCATGCTCACTTTGATGTTACCCAAATAACATCTCTTCATGATGACTTTTGCTAAGGGAAAGGGTGTCATCTCCTAAGCCATGAAGCCTACTCCAACTACCCTTGTGGGTTCTACCCAAGAACCACTTACATTCCTATGGTATTGAACCTATATATAAAAATATATGTACCTCAATTCATCATCCTCTCCCAATGGATTACTAGTTAATTCATCCCCCCCGAGTGTGATGAATGAATACTTATTGGCCTCTCTCTCGAACCAATTTGAATCCACCAATTTGCCTTTTCCTTCAAGCGACCCAAGGACATCATTCAAAGACATGTTGATTAAAGGTATCCCAAGAAGGATTTCAATGGTTGGCCCTAGTTCCATCAAGTGAGAATAGTTAATGAAGCTCCAATGTCATCCATCCTTGTAGTAAAATATGTAGTGGATCAATCAAAATGTGTAATATCCCAAAGGACGAGACTTGTTGTAATCATGTTTTGTAGTCTGGTGAGCCGAGTATTGATAAATTGATAGTCTTATGTGTTTATTAGGCTGGAGAGCCTAAGTGTTAAAGGCCAAGAGCCTGATTTTGTACATGTAATTATGCACATTATTAATAAAAAGATAAACATATCTGCATGTGGACCGACCATGATGAATGAGTGATGGGGGGCTAAGCTTCCATAAAGCCTAGGTAAGGGAGAGGGGGGATGAATGGAAAGAAAGAGGGGCTAATCTTGGGGGCTTAAGACCTTGGGAATAATGATTTATTATTATTCCAAAGTACTGTGTAAATGTATATGTTTTGTCCTAAGTTCCTGGAGAGGAATGCATGCTGATGGAGCACATGTAGCTTCATGGGAGACATGTGTCAACCCAGTTGCATGGAGTTAAAACCATAGGAATAAGCCATGTTGGGGGTCTGTATTCCGCCAGCCATCACCTGAGTCTGGGGGTTCAACCTTCCAACTCGTGACTGTCCATGATCGACCTTTGTCTGGTATTGTTTTCAGATTCATTACTTGGAGAGTTCAAGCCTGTGCATGAGACCTTTGTGCACCCTTATGCAATATCGATACCATAACCTTGAGTCTGTTCCATTTTGCATGATTGATAAACCCGAATTTGTCTGGGTCATGTTGTGTTATCCCAGTGGGATGTTGCAGAAGCATAGTTCCTGACCATGTGAGGTTGTTGTCATTGATTGTGCATTGTTGAGCCTTGTTGTTGTGTCTTTACTTTTTTGGAATTGGTCACAAGAACAGGTTTCCAAACCTATGAGAAACTCTCTCCATGTGAGAGATTGTGTTGATGAATTAAGAACTCTTGGAAGGGGTCTTGTAGCTGCTACAGAACTCTGAGACTTTCGTTTTGGTCTGTTACTGAAGCCCAAGGAAAAGGAGGTTAGCAGCCAAAGGACTATATTGGTGACAATGAAGGTGTATACTCCTAGGGTGGGATAGGCATGTGGGGAATGAGAGTCTGTGAGCAGTGGGCAGAAGTGATTCCTAGGAGAAAATCCTTCCTATGTAACTGGGTGTCTTCCCGTTGACCTTGCCTAGCCTAGGATTCCCTACCTGGTGGAGCTTAGTCCAAGCTCGAGGGTGACCTACTGCTGAGAGTGATGAGCAGCGTGGTATAAGGTTGGGAGGTTCATGGAAGGTCTACACACAATTGGTGAATTACATCTAGTTTCAAAGATAAGTATATGCATGTGTTTAAATTCATCTTTTAAATGCATGTCTGTGATGCTTGCAATATTATCATGTATTTCATTGCGATGATGTTTACTTTTGTGCATGAATTATTGTTAATTCCATGGATTATGTATGCTAGCAGTAATTATGTGCTTACTCTGTGATAATGTATTGAATTTATTTAAATGCATGTTATATAAGTGCTATTTCATAGTAGCATTACTCCTAGTGTGGGTTGACAGCCCGGAGGATGTTACATTTTTGTATGAAAGATTTAAAGGGATAAAGTCATAAGTGTTGGTAGCATTGCCTGACCTTTGGAGGGTCAGGGATGTTACATTTTGGTATCAGAGCCAAGTTTTTCAACACTGAGGTTGGATAGGCCAGATAAGGGGCCATTGGACCCAAGGTTTTAGGTAGAAATTGTGTCTGCAGTGACTAATTTTGAACCTTAGAACAAGTACCCTCTGTCAAGGATTGATGACCTCTTTGACTAGTTGAAGGATGGAAAGATATTTTTGAAGATAGATCTCAGATTGAGATATCACCAGGTAAGAATAAAGGATGAAGACATCAGAAATACCACCTTTAGAACAAGATATGGTCACTACGAGTTCATAGTGGTTCCATTTGGGTTGTCAAATGCACCTACTGTTTTTATGTGCTTGATGAATGGTGTGTTCAAGGACTATCTAGACAAGTTTGTCGTAGTCTTCCTGGATGACATTCTGGTGTATTCCAAGTCAGAGGAAGAGCACGAACAACACCTAATGATGGTGTTGCAAGTGCTAAGAGAGCACCAACTATATGCCAAGTTCAGAAAATGTTCATTTTATCAAGAACAGATCCATTACTTGGGGCATATTACTTCATAAGAAGGGATTGTTGTGGATCCTGAGAAGTTTGAGGCCATCATAGAATGGTTAGCACGAAGGAATGTGGTGGAATTTATATCCTTTATGGGTCTAGTGGGCCATTACAGAAGGTTTATCGCAGGGTTCTTAAGGATAGCTCTCCCTATCAATTTTTTGCAAAGGAAGGAGAAGAAGCTTATGTGGGCAGAGGATTGTGAGAAAAGCTTCCAACAATTGAAGCAAATGTTAACCAGTGCTCCAATCCTAAGCATCACATACCCAAATGAATATTTCATGGTATGCACTGATGCATGTAAGGAAGGGGTTGGAGGAGTCATCAACCAGAATGGATTTGTAATGTGTTATGAGTCCAGGAAGTTGAAAGATCACGAAAAGAATTATGCCACTCATGATTTGGAGTTGGCAGCAATCGTTCATGCTCTGAGGAAATGGAGACATTACCTCATGGGGAGGAGATTTGAATTGAGAACAAACCACAATGGTCTGAAATACTTGTTTGACTAGCCCACCCTAAACACTCAGCATAGTAGGTGGTTGGAGTTTCTTTGTGAATACGACTTTGATATCAAGAATATCAAAGGGAAGGAAAACAAGGTGGTTGATGCACTCAACAGAAAGGTGAACAACTTACATGCTACAACCATTAGCATGTACCAAACTGATATAAAGAGAATAATTTTGGAGGCTGCAAATACAAGTTTGTGGTATAATGATTTGGTAGCAAATCTACAACAAGGTAAGATGCCATATAAAGTGGAGATTTATAAACTAAGGGTTGATGGAGTAATTTTGTACAAGAACATAATTTACATACCTAATGTCCAGGACTTGAAACGTATAATTTTTCATGAAATGCATAATGTCCCTTATGTAGGGCACCCTGGATATCATAAAACCATGGAAGCAGTCAAGAGACATTATTTCTGGCCAGATATGAAGAAAGAGATTGTTGAATACATCACCAGATGTATGGAGTGCCAGAAGATTAAACCTAGGCATAGGCACCCAACAGGGTTGCTGCAACCTTTACCCATTCCTGAATGGAAGTGGGAAGTGGTGACAATGGAATTCATCACGAGATTTCCCAGAACAGGCAAGCAACATGACTCAATCATGGTGGCAGTGGAAAAGCTTATGAAATATGCCCATTTTATTCCACTAAAGACTACTGATAAGGCAACATATGTTGTTGATATTTTTATGAAGGAAGTTTCACGATTGCATGGAATTACCAAGACAATTGTGTCTAACAAAGACCCGAAATTTACCTCAAATATTTGGAAAGGGTTATTCAAGGGATTCAGAAGTAATATGAATTTCAGTACAACTTATCATCCTGAGTCTGATGGAAAAACAGAGAGGGTGAATAGAGTAATAGAAGACATACTAAGAATGTGTTTGATGGACAAACCATCGAAATGGGAAGACTACCTGGACTTGGTAGAATTCGCCTACAACAATGGGTATCAAGCATTATTGAAGATGAGCCCATTTGAAGCACTTTATGGCAGAAAGTGCAATACTCTAGTAACCTGGGATAACCTAGCTGACAGATCAATAGTTGGGCTAGAGTTGCTGAAGGAAATGGAAGAGCAAATGCTAAAAATTAAGCAGAATTTGAACGATGCCCAGGATAGGAAAAAATGTTATGTTGATAAAAACAGAACCCATAGGGAGTTTAAAGTGGGTGACCATGTTTTCTTGAAAATGAAATTTAATAGAAGTTCCCTGAGGCTGGGAAATTGTGCCAAGTTTGCAGGCAGATTTTGTGGGTCGTTTGAAATCCTAGGAAGGATTGGGCCAGTTGCATATATGATTGCATTACCTGCATCCATGACTGTACATAATGTGTTTCATGTTTCATTGCTTAAGAAATATATACCTAATGATAATCATGTTATCGATTGGAATGTGCTTCAGGTGGAGCAAGAAGGTGTCATGCAAGTGCATCCTATGCACATAGTGAACAGGAAAAGAAAATAGCTTCAGAATCATATATAGGGCCTGTAAAGGTCCAGTGGACCTGGTATGGTCCTAAGGACGCAACATGGGAGCATGAGGATGCTATGCGGGAAGAATACCCACATATTTTTGAACATTTTTAAAATCCTACGGATGTTGTGTGAAAGTTGCACTGAGGACAGTGAAAAAAGTAAGGGGAGGGGATTGTAATGTCCCAAAGGACGAGCCCTGTTGTAATCATGTTTTGAAAATCATGTTTTGTAGGATGGTGAGCTGAGTATTGATAAGATGATAGGGTTATGTGTTTAATATGCTAGAGAGAATAAGTGTTAAAGGCCATGAGCATGATTTTGTACATGTAAATATGCACATTATTAATAAAAGATAAACATCTCTACATGTGGAACGACCACGATGAATGAGTGATGGGGGACTAAGCTTCCACAAAGCCTTGGTAAGTGAGAGGGGGGTGGAAAGGTAAGAAAGAGGGGATAAGCTTGGGGGCTTAAGCCCTTGGGAATAATGATTTATTATTATTCCAAAGTACTATGTAAATGTATAATTTTTCTCCTAAGTTCCTGGAGAGGAACACATGCTGATGGAGTGCATGCAACTTCATGGGAAACATGTGTTAACCCAGGCACATGCAGTTAAAACCATAGGAATAAGTCATGTTAGGGTTCTGCATTCTGCCAACCATCACTTGAGTATGGATGTTCGAACTTCCAATTCTCCATCCTCTATATGAACTCGTGACTATCCATGATCAACCTCTATCTCGTATTGTTTTCAAATCCCTTACATGGAGAGTTCAAGTCTATGCATGAGATCTTTGTGCACCCTTACGCAATCCTGAAACCATAACCATGAGTTTGTTACATGTTTCATGATTGAGAAACCCAAATTTGTCTGGGTCATGTTGTGTTATCCCAGTGGGATGTTGTGGAAGCATAGCTCATGACCGTGTGAGGTTTCTGCCATTGAATGTGCGTTGTTGAGCATTGTTGTTGTGTCCTCACTATGATAGAATTGGTCACAAGAACAAGTTGCCAAACTTTTGAGAAAATCTCTCTAGGTGAGAGATTGTGCCGAGGAAGTAAGAACTCCTGAAATGGGTCCTGTAGTTGCTATAGAACTTTGAGACTTCCAATCCAGTCTATTGCTGAAGCCCAAGGAAAGGGAGGTTAACATACGAAGGACTGTCTTGGTGACAGTGAAGGTGTATACTCCTTGGGTGGGATAGGCATGTGAGGAATGAGAGTCTATGGGCAATGGGTATAAGTGACTCATGGGAGAAAATCCTTCCTCTGTAACTGGGTGTCTTCTCATTGACCTTGCTTAGCCTAGGATTCCCTGCGCGGTGGAGCTTAATCCCATATCGGGGGTTACCTACTGCTGAGAGTGGTGAGCAGGGAGATATAAGGATTGGAGATTCGTGGAAGGTCTGCACGCAGTTGGTGAATTACATCTAGTTTCAAAGATAAGTATATCCATGTGTTTCAATTCATCTCTTAAATGCATTTATATGATGCTTACAATATTATCATGTATTCCATTGCGATGATGTTTACTACTGTGCATATGAATTATTGTTAATGCCATGGATTATGTATGCTAGTAGTAATTATGTTCTTACTATGTGTTAATGTATTGAATTTATTTAAATGCATGTTATATAAGTGTTATTCGACAATAACATTACTCTTGACGGGGGTTAACAGCCTGGAGAATTTTAGATTTTGGTATCAAAGATTTAAAGGGCTAAAGTCATAAGTGTTGGTAGCATTTCCCGACCTTTGGAGGGTCGGGGATGTTACAAAATGATTCAAGAACAATAAAATCATCTATGTATTCAACAAATAGTGTCCAAATTAGCATATTTACACAAGTTGATTACATAAACTTTAAACTAAAGAATAAAGCCCATATTTATTAGTGTGTAGAAGGCTTCTTCATAGATGAATTCAACCTAGCATATGTTGTAGACCCCCCTCCTCTCCAAGGGTTGCACGACCTCCCAGTCTTAGGATCTTCTCAAGGCCGACTTGAAACAACCTTTGATTCCCTACTGGAACCTTTCACCAGCAATCCACATGTCTTTGTAGACTTCCGCTCATGTGCTCAAGCACCAAAATACCAGTCTCCTCCAAGTGACCACACTCATGACCATGCACTTAACTGAAAAGGCACGTCATGACTTCGATTATCGATGATATGAGTCAATCGACTCCTCGTCCTTCGAACTCCCAAGTCCCAAAATTGTGAAAGATGCTTAACTCATATTAGCTCATCCCTTTACTTCTGCCAATGTGACCTCCAGCTATAACCTGGGGCTAACCTTCCGATCATGTTGGGATTTTGCGACTCATAAACTTCTGAGGCAGTTCACCTCCATTCTCTCGATCCTCCGATATCTGAAATTGTAAAATTTTGGAGTACCAAATCAATGGTCACCAACATATCTCTAACCAATGGCTGTGATCGAATCACGATTTCACATTTTCATGAGTTTTTTCAACCTTCTACCTCCAAATTCCTGATTCATGAATTAACGAAATAGTGATCCATTACCGCATGTCCACACTCGATGAATGGTTGTGATTTATTTCACGGATTTGTATTTCTCAAATTTTCCACAGCTCCACCTTTTGAACTCTCTACTCTGCAAGTCAGCGAAAGGATAATCTATTGCCAAGTGTCCCTTCAAAAGATGGTCCCGATAATTTTGGGATTTTTTGATTTGGGGTTTCGCAAGTTCCACCCTACTTATCCCAATTTCTTTGTTCTTTCCAAATTTCAATAACTCCTCATGCTAAGTAGTGCATTGATTCTCTAAAATATGAGATTTTAGAAAGTTTCGGCTCTTCCCAAGGGAATCGCAACCCTCAATCCTCCTTTGGGATTTCAATATCTTTGTTCCTTCTCTGAACACTTCAAGTATTCAAAACTTAGAAATTTCTCTAACTATTTCTTCTCGAGGATTAAATCCATTATTCCTCCTCACATTTATCGATAGAACCTGACCTCGACCCTTCACATGCTTGCATTATATGTCTTTGTCAAAAGACTTCCTGACACCCTCCTGGAATACTCTGCGCTCAACCTCTCGAGCACTCAAACTTTAACACAAGTTTTTTCTTGTGCGCACTCCTTGCGCTCGATATGCACACTCTGCATATGAAATATCCCCACTATCTTTTCTGATCTTTTTAGTCAAAAAAAACTTCTTCACACGCACTTCTTGCATTCTACATGCATGCCTTGCATAACCTTATAGAAGATAAATAATGGAACACACTAAATTATTCATTCCTACACTATGAACATCATTCATTCACAACGCATAACAACACAGTCAAGCCATAACAAATATCACACTGTGTATATGGATCAATTTTCTATGTTTTATTCAATTTCAAAGAGAAAACATAAGTACAGTAACTATGTCCCACAACTACAGACTGAAAATTTGTCTAAAGACCCAGATATTTTTCGCTCTCCTTCCTCCCACCTAAATACTATTACTTTTTTTTTTTTTTTTTCAGGCGGTTACCTACTCTACCAACTTGATACAATATAATGACTAATGTGGGAATTTATCCTACACCTATAATACATTATAGTCGTGTAAGGATTTACATTGATTTCGTCATTTCAAGTGGTGGCCCAGTTGTACACAACCAAATTTAATTAATGAGAATTACCAAAAGTCTTTGCATCGCTTCCAAGCTAGTTAATTGTCGGTTCCGGTTTTTTCAATATGTTGAAGTGTCATTTTTATTCCATGTCCTCGCTTTCTTTTATTTCACAATGATGCTCCTACATCATACCCCTCTGGCCAAAATATTCATGGACTCCTTTCCATGATCTCCCGCACTATTTTTCCATGCTTCAAAATATCAGGTTCAGTTACCCAACTTGAATCTTCCATAGGGTGATCCTTCCATTTCACTAAATATTCTGGATACATCTTTCTTATGGTTTTCCTTCCAAATCTCTGTTCTAAAATTTTCTCCATTTGAGGTTTTTTCTACTATAGGCATCTGTTTTTCCCACTGAATCTCTTATTGATCATCCAATTCTCTTGTGTCATCTTTGTTATATGGATACAAATCTGCAACACTGAATATTGGTGATATCCCAACAATGTCTGGCAACTCAATCTCATAATCATTTGCTGTAAATTTTCTAAGGATCTTGCATGGTCCTATATTTTTCATCTTCAACATATTATATGTTCCTCTTGGAAATATCTCATTTCTCAAATGAGCTAAAAATTCATCTCCCACTTCAAATTTAACTTCCCTTCTTTTCTGATCAACCTTGTCCTTATACTTTCTATTACTATCCTATATCTACCTCCTAACTTGATCATGAAGTATTTTCATTTGTTTAGCAAAATCTTCTGCTCACTCCTAAATTCATCTTGTTTCAATTCTCTCAATTCTACAACCCCTCTCAATTGTCTTCCATATACTATCTCGAATGGACTTTTTCCAGTGCTTATATTAACTTAATTGTTAAATGCAAATTTTTCTTGTGCTAGAATCTGATCCCACTGATGACCTTGTTTAGTGACTAAACTCCTTAACAAATTTCCCAAACTCTTGTTCACCACTTTAGTCTCTCTATCTATCTGAGGGTGATATGCTCAACTAAAATATAATTTAGTTCCCAAACTCTTCCATAGAGTCCTCTAAAAGTGTCCCACAAACATAGTATCCCTGTCTGAAACTATGCTTCTAGGCAATCCATGTAACCTCATAATTTCTCTTAAAAACAAATTGGCTATGTGTGTAGCATCATTTGCTTTCTGGCATGGTATTAAATGTGCCATCTTGTAAAATCTATCGATCACAACAAATATGGAATGATCCGGATTTATATAGGAACACAATGAAATACAAAAATACACATAAACGCAGAGATGCAGCGGAAATAAGACTTCATTTCATTAATAACAAATGACTGAAATATGCTTACAGACAGAATGTAAATAAACTAGCTAGGGCACTGGTAGCTTATCTCTGAGAAGAGATGTGGCTGCTAC
>ML786118.1:72438-102506 GCA_009831015.1 Picea engelmannii
AAGACTTCATTTCATTAATAACAAATGACTGAAATATGCTTACAGACAGAATGGAAATAAACTAGCTAGGGCGCTGGTAGCTTATCTCTGAGAAGAAATGTGGATGCTACTCGCATCTGTGAGAAGATGATTACAATGAGGCTCTAGAGGCATTTTTATAATAGATGAGAATGCCAAAATTCATAGACATCCAAAAACCTAACCCTAGGAGATGAAGTGCCAAAAGTCATGTGGGCCCCGTTTGGGTAAGTTAGTACATCAACTTCCTGGGGTCGTAACTTTTGCATACGATATTCGTTTTAGGCATGTGATAGCTCGTTGGAAAGGTATCATTGAGGAGACTCATTTAGAACCTAGATCTCAAAAAACCTTCATTTAGGCCCTCAAAATGGCCCCGGAAGTTAAGACCTGCTAAAAATAGTAAATTGCCAAAATTGCCAGAAAACTGTTTTGAGCTAGTCGAAAAAGGTGGGTGGCCACCGATATCCACCTAGATCATGGAATCACTTCACTTATGGGTTCTAGGTAATCCCAATACAAAATCCATACTAATTGCGTCCCAAGGACTTTCTGGAATAGGAAATGGTTGATACAAACTAGTGTTTTGTCTCTTCCCCTTTGCATTTTGAAAAATCTTACATTGTTCTACAACTTTCATCACATCTTCTCTCATACCTAGCCAACAATACAAACTACTCAGTTGTGCAAATGTTTTATCCTGACCAAAATGTCCGGTTAAACCTCCACTATGTTTTTCCTTCAAACGATTATCTCTCATTGAACATCTTGGTATGCAAAATTGGCTTCCTTTAAACAACAATCCATCTTGTATCAAATATTCTAACCACGAGTTATTATTCTTCAACAAAGGATTTCCATATTCTTCATAAGCCTCCTTAAAATTTGAATCTTCCCGATACATTTCCTTAAGGTGTTCAAACCCTAAGGTAATCACTTGGAATTCCTATAAAACCAAACTTCTCCCGATGAAAGCATTTGCAACTTTATTAGCACTTCCATAAATATGTTTAATGACAAAAGTAAAATTTTGCATGAATTATACCCAATTAGCATCTCTCTGATTCAACTTATCTTGCCTAGTAATAAATTGCAATGCTTGATTATCACTATACAAGACAAACTCCTTTGGAATTAAATAATGTCTCCATTTTTTCAAACCTTGAATCACTACATAAAACTCTTTAACACATTTATAATATTTCTTCTTAGCATCATTCAACTTCTCATTGAAATAAGCAACTGACCTATTATCTTGACTCAAAAATTCTCCAATGGCTATCCCACTTGCATCACACCTCACCTGAAATGTCTTTCCAAAATCTGGTAAAACCAAAACTGGCTGCTCTGTTATCTTCTTTTTCAACACTATGAAGATTTTCTCAACCTCCTCTATCCAATTAAAAGACTTATGTTTCTTCTTCACAGTGTCCATCATAGGTGCACATATACCACAAAAATTTATGATAAACTTTCTATAAAAAATTGCTAAACCATGGAAACTTCTCACCTCAAATATGCTCTTGGGTGACGACCATTCTTTGATTTCTCTCACCTTTTATGGATCCATCTTCAATTAATTTTAAGAGATCAAAAAACCCAAATATATGAGCTATGTCTTCATAAAATAACTTCTCTTCAAGTTTATTAACAACTTTTCTTACAGCAATCTCCTCATCACTAATGTCAATTGTTTCAAATGTTCTTCCTCTGATTTGTAGAAAACCAATATATCATCCAGATATACACTGGAAAATTTACCTATGAAGTCCTTCAGTGCTTCATTCATCAACCTCATAACTTTACTTGGAGAATTTGTCAATCCAAATGGCATGACTAGCCATTCATACAAACCTTCATTTGTATTGAATGTTGTTTTCCATTCATCTCCGTCTCTCATTCTTATTTGATGATATCCACTCTTCAAATATATTTTTTGAAAAATAGCTTGCTCCACTCAAGCAATCCATCAAATAATCCATCCTGGGTAAAGGAAATATATACCTGATGGTTATGTTGTTGATATCTCTTGAATATGTACACATTCTCCATCCTCCATCATTCTTTGGAATTCATACAATTGGCACTGCACATGGGCGTAGGCTTTCTCTGACTAAACCTTTATCCAACAACTCCTAAACTTGTTTTTTAACCTCTTCATTCTCTCAAGGTGTCAACCTATACGCTTATTTATTTGGTAAACTGGCTCCTGGAATCAATTCAATATGATGGCTAAAACTCCTAATAGGTGGTAATGAGTGAGGTAACTCATCCACTACTATGTCAGCAAAATTCTCCAATAATTCTTGGATCTCTTCAAGTAAATCATCCAAAGAAGTATTGATAAGGATAACTCTTGGTTTCTCATTCTCATTCTTAGCTTTAGGTGCCTTCAGTGCAATCTGATAAGCATCTTCCATTGTCCTCATAGTCATAATACTGATTTCATCCTAAACTTCATACCTCAAACCATTTAATACCTTGAAAATTTTTAATCATCCTTCTCTCTTTGTCCAGTCCTAATATTCAACCTATAAAATTCTTCGGTATACTCTTTCACAGTCATACCCCTCTATCTCAAGATCTGCAATTTTTTGAACAACTCTATCTGATAATCCCTAGGTATAAATTTAGCCTTCAGTTTGGCTACCATCCTGTCCCAATTATTTATCTTCGGTTTTCCTTTGCTCCTTCTTTCTGCCTGCAGTTCATCCCACCACATTGTTGCATGTCCTTTTAATCTCATGACAACATGTCTCACCTTCCTTCCTTCATCGACCTCTTCGTAGTCAAAATACTTATCCAGAGACCTTATTCATTCCAACAACTCTTTGGCATCCAAATTACCTACATACATTGGGACGTCCATATTTTCTCTAGCTCCCAAATTCACAACATCTTTTAGTAAGCGTTCTTTAGCTGCATCTTCCCCTATAATTTCTTCAACTTCTATTTCTTCTCTTTTTGCATCATTGACATCTTCAGTGACATGTGTTCTCCTCTATATAGCTTCCATCACTTCCAACCTTGCATAAAGTTCCCTCATTTCTCTTCCTACAACACGATTTTCCATAGGTGGTCCTGTGCGTATCCTCGGCAGCATCGCTTCAACTATTCCCAACACACTGATTTCAACTTCAAATATTTTTCAGGATTTCATACCACTTGGTGCAGACCCCCCTCCTCTCCAAGGGTTGTGCGACCTCTCAATCTTAGGATCTTCTTAAGGCCGACTTGAAACAACCTCTGATTCCCTACTCGAACCTTTCAGCAACAATCTATTGTGAGTGGGAAATCCCTCTATGGACTAACATTTAGGGTTAAATTATGCATACAGAAAAGACCTACAGAATCCTAATTTCTACCATCATCCTAGACCTAATCCCAATATTATTAAGAAAATACGTAGTTAAGTGAGCGTACCTTATTTCAGATGTTTGATATCGATCCTTCTTCACACTTGATTTCTCCTTGACTATAGCTCTCCTCTACAAATGACCTGCATTCACACAAGATACACAACAACCTCTACATACATTTTATCTAAATATTAATGGGTTAGAGATTCAAACATGTATGCAATAAACTATGAACACCTCATATGGCGGGACGGGAAAAATACTTCTTTATTACCAACTTTAATAAATCAACTTATAATGTCGACGTTGGCCACTGGTCTGCGAACCTGGTCCTGAGATCCTCTTTAACTTTCCTCCAACTTCTTTGCTCTGTATCTCTTCTTGCACAAGGATGGTTAAAGGATTGGGACAAAGGGAATATACAAATGGGTATAGTTTCTTTACTATGATTCTCCTCTTCCAAATGGGACCCCTAACCCTTATTTTATAGGCTAGAAGAAGCTAGGTATCTGGTTGAACCCTTGGCCATGCATGGCCGGAAGGTTTAGTTAACTCACCCAAAGTTGTGTGTTCCATCAGAAAATTTCCTTTTTTGTGTTCTTTTGTAGGTACATGCAGGTTGTTTTAGGTCAACTAGCGTGTACACATGTGCAATAATGGAGTAGGGTGCATGGGCATTTATAAAAGAGGTTTTTAAGAAGAGTTGTTTAGTAGTGTTTTGGAAAAGAAGGACTCTGAGATGGCCTGATGCCAAGTAAGCATGTCTGGTGCAAATTAGGGTTATAACAGATGCCCCCTAATGTGTGAGGTTAGAAGAGCATATGATGGCTGAAATACATTAACAATATTCACTGATGTGCCGAACAAGTGAGCCCAGGGACCAGGAATCAGGAGGTGTCATCTGCAAAATAACAATTGTCTCATTGAGGCAGGCATACCCATGCTCAGGATATAATAAACTCATGGCTACCAATCAAATACACAGTAGATCCATGTCATCTAACTTATATAAAGTGTAGCCATGAACAATACACAACTGAGCTACATCTTGAAATCAAAAAGATATACATGTAGAGTATCTATCTTCTCAGAAGATGATAAGGCCTAATGGATGGAGATGAGGTCTTCAGAGCTCGAGCAACAACTTCAAAATCTTCAAAACTCAGGTAGGAGTGTAATATGAGTGTACGAATTCACTACCCAGAGGTCTTTGATGGCTCCTTGGTCATGGACTAGAGAATCTTGATGATCAGAATGAAGGTTTCAATGATTTTGAACAAAGTCTTGATTGGATGTTCAGGATGGTCGGGCATGAGGGAAAGAGACAAATTGCAGAGGGGCCGACTCAGGCTTGGTAAAAAATTCCCTTGGATAATAGCACAACATGGACACCATAATGCAACCAAGATCTACCTAGGGAATCCATGTTCCAGTAATCTCTACCACCAACTCATGACACTTCTAAAGCAACAATGATGGTTTTGTGTTGCAACCTGATGGGTTCGATCCTATGGCAAAGGGATAAAGACAATGAGATACAAAAGTCAGTGTATAAACCTAACCTATATGCTCAAGTTGATAATCTGAGATTTTTCCACGGACCATAAAAAGTTACCCAAAACTCCAAAAAAATGTCTCGATACCTGATCATACCCCTCCAATGCAACTCCTGGATCACTCTAAATGGTTTTTGTTTTAAAGAAAATGATAAGGGGGGCCAAAAAGTGACAAAAAGAGGCCAAAAAGTCTATAAATAGAAGATGACATCTCATTATCACCATTGCTGATTTGGAAATTGACTCTGGAGCCAAAAAAAACCCTTTGATAAAAGTGGTGATTCTGGGAGCTACAGTGGACGAAATGACCATCTGTCTGGACCAAGTAAGTACAAACTCTCTTATATTGCAATTTAAATATTTACTTTTTCTTTAGGTTCCATTTTTTGGGTGGGCGTCGACCTTCAAAAGGTCAGCCCTAGGTCCATGCAGCCTATCTCAGGATACGTCGCATTTACATTTGGGAAAAGTAAACCTTGTATGCGTGTATACGTGACTGTCGGCATTACAGCCCACGTGGACCCCCTTATTGAATGAAAAAAGTTTAAAAAACAAGAGTTAACTCTCATGAACCTTGGTGTTTTGTAGGATGTATGTTCACTGGAGAGAAAGAGAGCATGAGGAGGTTAGTGAGCTTATTGGGGAAGACCCTAATGTTGTGGATTCCTTGATGCAATGTGGGTTGCTCAAGTTCTTCTTATGTCCTTTTATGTGGGCACAACCTAGGCTACTGAATGCCTTGGTTGAATATTGGCATTTGGATGCAAAGGCATTCATGTTAGAGGGGTAGTCACTGGTGCCCACGACCGAGGACATATATTTTTTGACTGGCCTCTCCAGGAGAGGGGAACCAGTCAACTTTCAAACTTTTCCTTTGGGGCCGCATAACATAGCGAAATTGATATGTCTTTACTGTGAGGCTGGTACATACCGCTCGAGCTCATAAGTTCCCATAAGAAAGATTATTGACTTATCGCTATAGGCGATAGTGTTTCTTATTGGGTGAATCATTGGTTCTGCGACTCTACATCAAGCGTCCCAAGAACAGATGAACTGTGCAGTCCAGTGCTTAAATGCACAAGTATTTGATTGGAGCACCACATTGTTAGAGTGTATAAAGAGGCAGCTGATAGATTGTCGATTGCAGATATAGAGGAACTTTGGGTTCAATACCATTCTATGCACTTTCTTATTTGAGAGAGTTCTAAGATTTAGTCCTCGAGTAGCGGTACGAGGACATCAGGCCTCTCTTCCTGCTATGTGTAGATGGGCAGTGTTACTTCCGTGATAGGGTGGTGGAAGGACCAATGAGTCCTTCGACAATGATTTCTTCGCGTGGTTGTCGCGAAAGATCCTAGTCATCGAGGATTATCCTTATGCTAGGATTGATTTTTCGAGAGATCCTGAGATACCAGTACCTCCTGGTGATGAGTGAGGAGAGATGGGTAAGTTTCCACCATTCATTTTTTTTTGTTAAACATATGTAATTTTTATGTTGTTTTTGTTATATATCATTTTTTTTATACTAGAGTATTTGACGGATATGTGTTTTTTGTGTGCAGATGTGGGACCAGTGCGACCTGCTGATTATGTGAGGAATAGGCATCATCCTTGGCCAGGGGTAGCACCTGCCGCCGAAGGGGGACTAGAAACAGCAGGAGATCTTCCAGTCAGGGAGGCTAAGAGGGTGTTGAGACTAGTCGAGTGGAACTTTACTGTGCTCACTCGCACAGTCCCTATGGCAGAGATTGAGGACCTACCACCATCTATGTAGCCTCATGTAGTCGGGGCACCATGGATGTGGGTCTGATGGTTTCAACGTTTGGAAAACACTGTAGATCAGTACAATAGGGCCCACAGGCCCTGACCTTAGTTAGACTTTTCATGTGTCAAGAGCACTACTTATATATATTTTTTGAGGTTATAAGCCCCGTAACTCGTTCTTGGTAATATGTTTTAGGCACTTGCGTCCACCTATGTACTCTAGTGAGTATGATGTTATATATGGATTTTTATGTCTTTCTGTGGCTTATGGATCATTTTTGCAAAAACAATATTTACATGTTTATGTGTATGTCTTTGCATATGTGTGCAAGATGCCAATCTAAAATTTGATTAGCTAGAGTATTTGTAATTTGATTTAATCTCCTAGGAACATGAAAATATGTAATATAATCAAATCTTTGTTCTAAGAGATGTACCCTAAGGAATCGTCGGTGTAAAGTTGGATCATGAATATGGTAGAATCTATTTAACTGAGACACAACCAGTTGAGCATCGAGATATACCCAGAGATGAGAGATACCAAATGATTAAGTGTCACGAAGCAACTCAATAACTGCATTGTACTCGGTGACATTGTTTGTGGTGTCAGCTAAGCATATACCTCCGGAAGATAATAACTGGCCTCGAGGTGTAAAAATTACCCAAGCTGCGGAGGCAAGCCTCCGAGTGTGCTATCTAGCACCGTCTTCGTACCCAATGAACACCTCAGGTTCACTTGACATCTGCCACAGTGATGAAAGATACATCAAAACGACATGTCCATAACACTAAAAAAAAACTATAAATTAATAGTACAAAGACTATACATATGTTACAAAAAGTTACCCATGGTGACCTGCCTATGAGTAATACGTCTTGAGGTAGTGTCCATTTCTAGGCTCTGACAAAGAATTTCCTTCAAAATCAACCAGATGATAAGCATTGTTTTTTAGAACATCCTTTATGATGAAAGGTTTGAACCACATGGGTTTGAATTTTCCTGCCCCCAGGGGGTCCTTCTCCTGGTCGTAGACCAGGACAAGATCGCCTTCAGTGAAAATTCGAGGATGAACAAACCTATCATACTGACACTTGAATTTATTTTTGTGAGCCTCGTTGGCCAGGGTCGCATCATGACACTGCTCATTGAAATGCTCCAGGTATAATAACCGCTCTTCAAGTGGAGAAGTCTCTGGCAATAATTGTACTGCTAACTTTAGGTATGGGATCTGACATTCAATAAGAAAGACTGCTTCCAGCCCGTAAACGAGTTGAAAAGGTGAGAAACCGGTTACAATCTTAACAGATGTTCGGTAAGCCCATAATGCTGAGTATAACATCAAATGCCAATTTGACTTGGATGAATTGATCGTTCGTTGTAGGATGGTCTTAAGAGATTTATTTACAGCTTCCACCTAACCATTTTCTTGGGGGTAGTAGGGTGATGAATTTTCTTTCCGTAACCCAAGATTTGATGTTAACTCAGTCATCATTTGGTTTTGAAAGTGATTTCCATGGTTAGTGACAATCTCCCTTGGGATGTCAAACCTTGCTATTATTTGGTTGAATAAAAAGAGAGTTGTAGTCTCCCCATCATCTTTAAACGTTGGCATAGCTTCGACCCACTTTGCGAAATATTCTACGGCTACGATGATGTAACGATGCCCCCTTGTTGAAGGAGGGTTGCATGTAGTGTAATCAATTCCCCACTTGGTGAATGGACCAACTATGATGACAGGAAACATAGGAGTGAGATGTGCCCTCATCTTCGAAGAGAAGATCTGGCATGGGTGGCACTTCTTGACTGATTCGATACAATCTTTGATTAGTGTCGGCCAGAAGTAACCTACTCGTAGAATATTTTGGGTTGTTTCTAACCCAGACAAATGACCACCACCAGCTCTGGTATGGCAATGATTAATCATGATAACTTCTTCTTCGTGAGTGAGACATCAGTGCAGGATGAAGTCTACACCTCTCCGATACAATGTATCATCGAGTATGAGAAATTATATCCTGATGGTGTATACGACGATGCTCATCACGAGAAGCAGAGGCGGGGAACCTCAAAGTCTAGATATAGATAAGTATATCTTCGTACTAGGGATCTGAAGATGTGATAAAAAAAATATCTCCTCTGATAGGCTATTCTTCGGGAACAACATCACTTGACTCAACCGGAAGTTCTGAAATAAGTTCTGTGAAGACCAATGACTTTTTATATTTCATTGAAACAAAATCTATGTCAAACTCCTGGAGGATGACTATCCAACTGTTGATCTTTCCACCTATTACTCGCCATGTTAACATATACTGGAATGGATTCACGAAAGAAATCATGGTGTTCTTGCAAAACAGAACATAATAACATAATCGTTGAATAGCATAGACTGTTCCCAACACAAGTTTTTTGATATGAGAATAATTGAGTTTCGATCCTACGATGCCTTATCTCAGGTAATAGATCACATATTCTGAGAACAAGGCATCTTCCTGAACTAAGACCATGCCAATGGTTGACTCTGTTGTAGCCAGATATAATAAGAAATCCTTGTTATAGTTAGGTGGTCGGAGCAGAGGGGCAATTGTGAGGGCATGTTTCAATGCTGCGAAAGAGCATTGAGCGGCATCATCCCAATAAAAAGGAACATATTTCTTCATTAAGAACATAAATCCCTTGGTGATCTCGACATAGTTGGCGATGAAGCGTCTTAAAAAAATTTCCTTGCCCTATAGACTCTGAAGTTGAAGGATTGTGCATGGGGGGGGGGACTAAATTATTGCCTCAACCTTGAGAGGATCGACCATGATTCCTGTTGTTGACACTATGAAGCCTAACAAGCATCCTAATGTTACGCAAAAGATGCACTTGTTTGGATTCAAGTGAATACAGAAGTAGCGACAACGCTCAAAGATAAGTCAGAGGTGTGTGGGATGATCCATTCTCTTGCGAGATCGAGATGCTAAATCATCTAAATAGGCCTCGACTATATTCTTGAGGTCATGGAAAGAAAAAGACATGGCCCGTTGAAAGGTTGCTCGATCATTTTTTAGACCAAAAGGAATCTTACGATACACGAATGTACCCCAGGGACAGATGAATGTCGTTTTGTGCTAGTCTTCAGGTTTGATTTGTATTTGATTATATCTCGAAAAACCGTCCATGAAAGAGAAGGCCTCGCAACCTGCACATTCATCAATTATCTGGTTGATGAATGGTGTGGGAAAATTATCTTTGGAATAGGCCTTGTTCAAATCAGGAAGTCTGTGCATACACGAATCATGCCTTGTTTTTTATTGATTGGCACAGGGTTTGATACCCATTGGGCCAAATGGATAGGATAGATAAAACCGACTTTTAGCAGTTTCTCAACTTCAAGCTTAATGGTTGTTTCTTTCCTGGGGTTAACTACGTGAAGCTTCTGCCGGATAGACTTGGCATTTGGATAAGTTGTGATTTCATGTTCGACTATTTTTGGATCGATGCCTAGCATATCCTCATCAGACCAGGAAAAAATGTCGCAGAATTCTTTAAATAGATCTATGTAGATTTGAATCTCTCTGGGTGAGCAGTCAGCTCCAACGAAAACATTCTCCACTATGCCAGGGGTTATGCAGATATTGATCGTTCTGGTTTTAGCGATGGTTTCCATATTACCCTTAGCATAGACCTCATGCGTAGCTAAGTTATTAATAGGAAAACACCTATCTCCAGTCATAGTCAAGGTGAATTCTTCGGCCTCGATTTTGCTTAAATCTGGGAGAAAGAATGATCTGTGATGAAGATCATCCCAGGGTTTGTCTGGGCTAGTCATCGCTTCAATTAGTGCTTCATTAGAGGGCAAGAATAAGTCTAACAAATCAGTGTTAGTGAGATAACCTTGAGCCCAAATAAGATCTCGAAGTGGATCGAACTCTTGTGCAGGAGTTGGATCTGGGTTGGCTGAAGCTTGCTGGACTAAAGAGTACACTACTTCAGCTATGGACAAGGGCATGGACATGCATAGATGCCCTGTCCCCTCCATCATGGCCGATAGGGAAGGAAGTATCCATGGATCGGTGAAGTAAGTCATGCGAAACGACAAAACTTGGAAAATCTCAACCTTATGGTGGTCAGATATGAACTTGACATCGCCTTGAGGGGGCGGGTAATCAAAGGTACCCATCAAAGATGGGCACAAACCAACCCCTATGTTGACTACGCCTATTTGAGGATTATCAATCATCGGGACCGTGGACACCCCCAATTAAGGGTTAGATCTGGAGAAAGACAATTGATCAATGGTCACAATCTGGTCCTCATGTGGAAACAACAAGACCCGAAAATCTGTAGCAACCACTGCTTGCATGGCATAATTCCAAATCCTTCCTAACAAAATAATGTAGTCAAGGGATGCGTCGACTACCTCTACCTCAATGCACATGGTATTCGCTCCCAATTGCATGGGAAAAGAGGGAATGATACCATGTGGTCAAAACAAACGATCGTCGAAAGCAGTGAGAAGAGTAGGCGATGGAGATAAAATAGGATGTCAAATGGCCTTCCAACATGACAACAACATAACGCATGTCGAGGCGCCCTCATCAACCACTGTGTGGAAAATATTTCGAGTAAAAGTTTTTCGTGGGGTGAGCCACTACTATCTGAAATTCTACGTGGTAAGGAAGATGAGGTTTTAAGTCAGTTGTATCTATCATGATGGTACCTAGATTACAAGGCTTGGTAGATCTTAGAGCGATTAACAAATCTTTCCTCTATGAAGGGCATCTTTGGAGGACCTCTAAAGAAAACATCACACAAGGGGTTTGAGACAAATCTTCCACCACAAAATAGCTCTGGGTGGCCCTTGCATTTGGGTTGTGAGAATCATTTTTTAACACGCCTTTTGGGATGTGTGTCATTTTTTCGCCCAAATTCTTCTCAATATATAGAGGAAGAGATGGGAGTTTGGCTTCTTTTCCCTTCTCAGAAGTGCTTGGTTTACTGTAGTCATGCGCTTTAGTGAATATGAAAGAATAACCCTTCATCATATATACATTCACGGATGCGGGATTGTTCGAAGACGGAGAGGGTCCTTGATTGCCCCCTTCTGTGCTTGTAGAGGCTTGGGTTAGGTTTTTTCCATGTTGAAATGGATTGGTTAACACAACAGGTTGTTTCTGTGTCACAAAATTTTGGGCCTCTGCAAGCTGGGGACATAGGTGGGTCAGGTGGTCTTCCGCGCACAGGTTGCATGGATACCTTGCCTTCCGTTTCTCAGTGTTGCCCCCGCCAGCATTATCAATGGGTTTCTTATCTCCCTTAACCTTCTTTCATTGTTTTTTCTTTCCTTCAGGATATTGGGTGGCCTTTGGATTTGTCGATTGCACTATTTGTACATCCGACATTTTAGTAGGGGAAGCAGCCAAAATAGTAGTTTGGTTGGCCGCAGTGTGTTGTATGGACAATTGCTGCAACTGCTTTGTCAGTTGCTTAGCGGGATTTGTTTTTGTTGAACCAACAATACCATCGGCATTTGGTCAAGCTCTCTATCTAGTTTTATCAAGTATTGAGCGTGGCACATCGAGAAAGATCGCGTATAATAAACTGGACTAATAATAGATGAGCTCAAGCTGTTGATCTCTCATGATGGTGTCTTCTTCGGAAAACACTCTTGAATTCGTGATGTCTTTGGATAACTACAGGACCAAAGACTTAAGGAACCACTTGAACAGGAATGATGGTGGGACTAGTACCTTAATTAAACTCTTTTGACGTCTTCATTCTCGTATGTGATCAGAGATAAGGTCCGCTTTTGTCAGTGTGAAATTGGCCAGCAATTATGTGTCAGTGTCGTATCTCACAGGTAATTGGAAATGGTTTAGGAAGGCCATTGCCAATTCGCTGAAGGAAGAGTATCTTGAGTGGTCGAGCTCAATGTACCATTTCGCGACACTCCCAATGAGAGTACGTTGAAACAATCACAACTGTACAAAGTCATGTTTCAACGAGTTAGATGAGCACCAAAGGTGGAAGGTAGTCACATGATCTCCTGGATCTTCGTTAGGCTTGGCTTCAAAATTTGGTATGTCTGAAGGCAACTTCGTCGGCATAGGAGGCCAATGAGGATCGTGAAAAATAGGGTCATTCAACAACCTTGTCAAGTCTGGAAAATGCAAGGTTGCCAGGAAAGGTAGTTTGGGTTGTTGGTGATAACCTAGGAAAAAGGGGCCTGGAGTTTCATTGGCACCAAGTTTCTAGGAAAAGTTTGGTTGCTAGCCTGGGTTATGGTAAAAACCATGGCCATGGCTAGCGTATGGATTCTGCATGTGAGGAGAAATCATTGGCTGATTCCCAAAATAGGACGTATATGGATGGGCGTGAATTACATTCGGAGGACTTTGGGAAGGGTTGCCCCATGTTGATCCCATGGGGATAAGCATAGTACCTTGTCTGGGGTTCCATTCATTGTGGAAAGAATTGCCCCAGAATGGCATTCCTGATGAAGGAATGGATCCCTGCTAAGAATTCCAAGGCCCTGATGTGGAAGAAGTTCCTGGGTTTTTCCCCTGTGCAGGAATGGTACCCTGCATAGGAATCAGTTGTCCAAAATCGAGGTTGCCCTGAGTCGAGAAAGTAGTTGATGAAACGACGTTGTTACCAAATGCACCAAACAAAGAAAATGTTGTCGAACCTACCGGCATATTATGCAAAGTTTGTCCTTGACTCCCCGCTTCAAATAAACTATGGTGTGCAGGTGGCCCGACGGATGGTTGGTGCGTGCCACCGAGCGAAGGGGATGAAGGAGGTATATGAACTCCCTCACAGGGGAAAGCATTAAAAGGAGAATAAGTACCCCCCATGTGGCCTTGCAGAGGAGCGTTAGAGCTCCCTACCCCTAGACCTAAAGTCTGTGAAGTGGAGTAGGAAAGTACAGGACTTGTACCTGAGTTAGGCATCCCATATGAGAACGCAGGTCCTGTCACACTTGGTGGGAAGGGGGTTGTGGCCACCTCCATAGATGGGATCAGAGCATTGTGTGAGGTAGAGGCAGTCGAGACCATGGTGGCTCGGACCGATGATGGTGGGTTAGGAGGTGGAAACTCTCCTATGGTGACAACCGTAGTGGGAATTGAAGAATTCCCAGAAGGAGTAACAACATTTGTTTCCATTGCTACATGTGACATTGCCTGGTACTCATGAGGATGAATCGATACGATGATGGGTGCCAAAATATCAGTGGTTGAGGTTTAAACTAGACCAAAATATTTCGCTCCAAGGTCTAAAACGGTCGGTTCCTCCAGATGTTGGTGGGGCACAATTTCTTGTGACCCGGTCGCTTCAAAAGACCCTTGTTGGTCTAGCTTTCACCTTAGTGGTGGCGGGGGTGGCTCTAGTGTAACCGGTGATAGGAAAATAAGCCTTCATGACTGGCTGAGCTCATGATCCTCCACTTTGTGAGAATATCAAAGACACTCTAGGGCTGTCTACTCGTTCAAAAAACAACACACACTAAAAAGTCCCTACAAGATAAAACAAGCAAACACTAAACTAATTGGAAGAACAGTTACAACAACCAATACTAGAGAAACTTACCAATGCAAGTGAAACTCGAACACGGAAGCACCCTTGGGGTATACTCTACAAAGTGTGGACTGATGTCTTTCCTAGGTACCGTGGTATACCCCCGTAGTCACCTATGTATGTCACTAAAAAGATAGGAAACTAGGTTGTCAGCATGCGAACAGTCACCAGGCGGGTACAGTCGAAAGTCAGGTAGACCACAATGAGCAGGGTATCGAGCCCGAAACCTGTCAAGGGTATTGAAAGCAAGTGGTCTAGAAGACAACTGAGGGATTTGAATGGATTCGAGACCCATGAAGCTCCGTGGCAAATGTAATCGACGAAATCCAAAGACAAACCCTCTATATGTGTTCTCCACTACGGTTGGTCCATCTTTGGAGGGGTTATCTCCACTACCTTCTCGCACGCGACCTTGTGTTTATCCCTGTGTTAGAGGGGGGTCCTGGATAAATTTCACGATACTGGACTTTGACACTCCTTAACTCAGACTCCAATGTTTTATTTTAATGGCCTTGAAGAGTTTCCTCTCCAACCTAATTCAAGGCACTAACCCTAAACTAGTTGGTTGACCCTACAAACATAAAAAGTCTAATGAATTTTAGATTTAGCATTAATTTTTATGGCTTATCTTAAGTCAAAAGTCATGAAAGTGAAACTAGTGATGTTTGAAAGATGAAAGCAAAACAAATAGAAAGATGGAAACAAAAACATTTACCTTACTTAACTCTTAAACAACTTTTCAAACTTAAAAAAAAAGGAAAAATTCTAAGATCTTTGAACAACACACTCAAAGCAGGATTTCACTCGACTACAAGCTACTTATGATCTAATTAAACTCTCAATAACTTATGAAAACTAAGACTTTTCCTTGGTTACTAATGCAAAACAACACTTTTCAATTAATCAAAGAAATAAAAGATTATTTTTTTTATTTGAATGCTGACAAAGCAAAAAGAAAAAATATCAACAAGTTAAAACCAAGAAAAACTTCTGGATTAAGTGCAAATCGTAAAGAGTCACTTTAAAAATCACACATAAGCAACTTAAAATTGGACTCTCACACTTGTCTAAAAACCCTATAAAAGAAAATTTTGAGGAAAACTTCTAAGTGAAAAAGAAAACTATTGTTGTGAACAAACCTAAGTCACTGACTGCTATGAAAAAGATCCAAAAACCTGAGAGGTATAACTCTTATAAAAGGAAAGGATGATTGCCCTACCTTCAACAAAAATTTCCTCCACAAGCACACTGCTGACAGTTCAACAACAAGCATGTGCACGTGAGTTGTGTAACGTCATAAAGTGTGTACATGCATGCTGGCGTTATACAGGCCATGTGTATCTCTGAAAAAAGAAAAACAATCTAGCCCAGGCAGAGACCACTGATACTGAGAACTAGGATCTCTTGAAGACTCAGATACCTACTTTAACAGAAAAATGAAACTAACTCAAGGAAAAATTCATAGAACAAACCAATTCAAGGTGAAACCTAAGCTATCGACTGCAAACAACAAAGACTAGAAAGAGTTCCAGAAAACCCCTGAGAAGGAAAAATTCTGACAGGGGAGAGGATGACTGCCTCTTTAAAAGAATTTTTATGGAATCTTACATGTGACTGTCACTTCCTCATCTAGCATGTACAAATGGACTGTGAGAATGTGGGGCGTGGGTACACACGTGCAAACCATATACAGACAGCGTGTACCTCTGTGGGTTTTGAAAAAAAAAATTGTAGTCAAGCAAAGAAACAAAGATAACTAGTATGGAAGACCAAAATCTCTGTTAGCTCAGACTTTTGTAGAAACTTTAAAAACGGGAAAATGAAACTAGTTCTTAAAAATACCCAAAAATATCCTCGGGAACCCTAGAGATCCCCCTAGTATGGTCACTGATTCTGTTGTGAGTGGGAAATCCCTCTACAGACTAACATCTAGGGTTAAATTATGCATGCAAAAAAGACCTAAAGAATCCTATTTTCTACCGTCGTCCCAGACCTAATCCCCATTATTATTAAGTAAATACGTAGTTAAGTGAGCATACCTTATTTTGGACGTTTAATATCGATCCTTCTTCACACTTGATTGCTCCTTGACTATAGCTCTCCTCTACGGCTAACCTGCATTCACACAAGATACATAACAACCTCTACATGTATTTAATCTAAATATTAATGGGTTAGAGATTCAAACATGTATGCAATAAACTATGAACACCTCATATGGTGGGACGAGAAAAATACTTCTTTATTACCAATTTTAATAAATCAACTTACAATGTCGACGTTGGCCACTACTCCGCGAACCTAGTCTCGGGATCCTCTTTAACTATCCTCCAACTTCTTTGCTCTGTATCTCTTCTTGCACAAGGATGGCTAAAGGGTTGGGACAAAGGGAATACACAAATGGGTATAGTTTATTTACTATGATTCTCCTCTTCCAAATGGGACCCCTAACCCTTCTTTTATAGGCTAGAAGAAGCTAGGTATTTGGTCGAACGCTCGGCCATGCATGGCCGAAAGGTTTAGTTAACTCACCCAAAGTTGTGTGTTCCATCAACAACTTTCCTTTTTTTCGTGCTTTTGTAGGTACACGCGAGTTGTTTTAAGTTAGCTAGCATGTACATGCATCCAGTAATGGAGTAGGGCGTGTGGGCATTTATAAAAGAGGTTTTTTAGAAGAGTTGTTCAGTAGTGTTTTGGAAAAGAAGGAATCTGAGATGGTCTGATGCCAGGTAAGCATGTTTGGTGCAAATTAGGGTTATAACACAATCCACAGGTCATTGCAGACTTCCGCTCGTGTGCTCAAGTGCCAAAATATCAATCTCCTCCAAGTGACCAGACCTATGACAACGCACTTAACTGAAAAGGTACATTGCGACTTCGGTTATTGGCGATATGAGTCAATCGAATTCTCATCCTTTGAACTCCCAAGTCCCAAAATTGCTAAAGGGGCTTAAGTCGTATTATCTCCTCCCTTCCGCCAACGTGACCTCCAACTATAACCTAGGGCTAACCTTCTAAGCACGTCGGTATTTTGTGACTCGCAAACTTCTGGGGCGGTTCACCTCCATTCTCCCGATCCTTCAATATCTGAAATTGTAAAATTTTGGAGCACCAAATCAATGGTCACCAATGGCTCTCCAGCCAACGACCATGATTGAATCACGATTTTTCATTTTCGCGAGTTCTCGCAACCTTCTACCTCCAACTTCCCAATTCACAAATTAACGAAATGTGCTCCGATGCCACATGTCCACCCTCGATGAATAACTATGATTTATTTTGTGGATTTGGGTTTCACAAATTCTCCATGACTCCACCTTTTGACCTCTCTACTCTGCAAGTCAACGAAATGATAATCCATTGCCACGTGTCCCTTCAACGAACAGTCCCGATAATTTCAAGATTTTACGATTCGGGGTTTCGCGAGTTCCACCCTACTTATCCCAATTTCTTTAGTCTTGCGAAATTCCAATAATTCCTCGCGCTAACTAGTGCACTGCTTCTCCGAAATTTGACGGTTTAGAAAGTTTCGGCTCTTCCCAAGGGAATCTTGACCCTCAATCCTCCTTTGGGCTTTCAATCTCTACATTCCTTCTCTAAACACTTCAAATCTTCAAAACTTAGAAATTTTTCTAAGTATTTCTTCTCAAGGATTAAAGTCACTATTCCTCCTGAGCTTTATCCATAGAACTTGACCTCGGCCCTTCGCACACTTGCATTTTATGTTTTTGTCAAAATACTTCTTGATGCCCTCTTGGTATACTCTATGCTCAACCTCTCGAGCACTCAAACTTTAACACAAGTTTTTTCTTGTGAGAGCTACTTGCGCTCAATATGCACACTTTGCATATGAAATCTCCCAGCTATCTCTTCTGAGTTTTTAAGTCAAAACAAACTTCTTCATGTGCACTTATTGCACTCTGCATGCACGCCTTGCATAACCTTACAGAAGATAAATAATTGAACACATTCAATTATTCATTCCTACACTATGAACATCATTCATTCACAATGCATAACAACACAATCAAGCCATAACAAATATCACACTGTGTATATGGATCAATTTTCTCTGTTCTATTCAATTTCAAAGAGAAAACATAAGTACAGTCGCTATCTCCCACAACTACAACCTAAAAATTTGTCAAAAGACCCAGAGTTTTTTTCTCTCTCCCTCCTCCTACCTAAATACTATCACTGTTTTTTTCAAGTGGTTACCTACTCTACCGACTTGATACAATCTAATGACTAATGTGGGCATTTATCCTACACCTGTAATACATTACAGTCGTATAAGGATTTACATTGATTCTGTCATTTCAAACAGTGGCTCGGTTTTACACAACCAAAATTAATTAACGAGAATTCCAAAAAGTCTTTGCACCGCTTCCAACCTAGTTAATTGTCGGTTCCATTTTTTTCAATATGCTGAAGTGTCATTTTTCTTCCACATCCTTGCTTTCTTTTATTTGACAACGATGCTCCTGCATCAACATAAGACAAAGATCAAGTCTTCAACTTTGGACCTTGGTTTTTGAGTAAATAAAGACCATGCATGAAGCAATGGACCCCAATGCTTAATCTAGGGACAAATTCTCTCTCTTTGTTGCTCCACTTTGGGTAAGGATTCCCAACCTTCCTTTGTAATTTTGTTGATTTTATCTGCTATAGGGGATAAAAAATTCCCTAGTCAAATTATTTCAAGAGTGTAGAAATTGGCAACATATAACCATCTACAATGACATTTGTGTTGACATGGATTTCAATAAAGGCTTTCGAACATAGATAGAGTTGGTAGTTAGAAAATACACCTAGATACGTTCTCTCAATTATGAGAAGGTTTTATTTGATGTAGGGATATTTTGAAACATGACACATTGTAGTTCATTATGTCAACAATCTAAAAACGTTTTCGCAATAAAACATCAAATGAATCCTGGATGGTGGGATGGAGCAATGGAGGGACATCGCTTAATCAATAAGGACCCCATAAAGGCTACAACTAAAGGAAATATTGTCATAGTACATCAAGAAGCAGAAAAATCAAGTATTCGCCCTTGCAGAAGAGCCTATAAAATAAGCCATCATCTATGGATCTGATGCAACTTTCCTTGCCCTAAATAATCGTGGAATTAGTGACCTTGTTGTCCCCTTTACAAATGTCATGGTCATAACTAGAGACACAAAATACCCAAAAAAAAAGGTCTCTAGATCTTAAATCCTCTCCCCTTTCCCAACAACAAAACCCCATTCCATTCCTCCACCCATCAACCCCCAATGATCGAGCTAATCCATTCCCCCTCAAAAAAAGGACAAAGGAAGCCACACCAATGTTGTAGAAGAAGAGGACAAGGTGTTTGGAAATTTGGGCATCGCCCTCCTAAGAGAGGAAGACAATAACGTAGTAGAAATAAAACAAAATGTGTTGCAGGAACCAATCACTCCATTCTAAGATTAATAGGAGGATTCGACAAGATGGGATCTGAATAGAAGGCATTGAAAACATGGGATAATTAGCGCATTCATTGTGCCCAATCTTATCTTTATGAATCTATAAATAAAGAAATCATAAATTCAAAAATCATCTCTCTTCTTGATTCCTTTTGCTAAGGGAAAGGGTGTCATCTCCCAAGCCATGAAGCCTACTCCAACTACCCTTGTGGGTTCTACTCAAGAACCACTTACATGCCTATGGTCCTACCCTCTCTATAAAAATATCTCTACATCAATTCATCATCCTGACCCAATAGATTCCTATGACCCAATAGATTCCTAATTAAGTAACACCCCCGAGTGTGATGAATAAATACCTAATAGTCTCTCTGGAACTGATTCGGATCCATCACTTTGTCTTTCCCTACAACCAACCCAAGGTCATCATTCAAAGACATGTTCCTTAGAAAATTGTGCTAAAATATGCAATGGATAAATTAGAATACTTCAAAGACAAAGAACTAATTTCTACTATGAATATCCCTTTGCCTTGCGAGTTTGAATGTATTGGAATAAAGGAGGCGTCGGCAAGATGGGCTTACCGTGTCGTTAGCTTTCTATTCATTGCGCACAATCTTATCTTTATGACTTTACAAATAAAGAAGTCATAATTTCAAAATTCAAAACCACTTCCATAGCTGGGTCATTTGCTCGCTCATTTGGGTCATCACTGTCCATTCTTTTTATTTATCTTTGAAATCGAAATGGAACCAGAAACAAGAAGATCGGGGGGACGGCTCAGTAGGAGTATGAGAAGAAGAATACTGAGAAGAGTTCCTCCTACTCTCACTCAGATTCTATTAAGAAGTTGGAATGATCGTGGACGGCTGAGTATGGAAGAATTTCTAATTCAGATAACACAAGCACCTGAATACCAAGGAATGGGCATTCTTGTCTACTTGAGAGAGCGCTTGCGATACAGAGCCGCATTTGTGGTGCCGTCCGTTGGTGTTCGTCAGCCGATGAATATGTTCGAAATCAGATACCAATACCAGATGAACTTCAACACCAAGCAATGGCCATTCTTGTCCACCTCAGAGAGCATGTGCTAGACAGAGCCGCACCTGCAGAGCAGTTGCCAGACAGACCCGCTGTGGAGCAGTTGCGAGGCAGACCCATTTTGGAGGGGTTGCGAGACAGAGCCGCGTATGTGGAGGGGCTGTTGCCTCGGATAACCGGAGAACGACCGGAGAACGACCCGCTGTGGGGCAGTTGGGAGGCAGACCCTCTTTGGAGGAGTTGCGAGACATAGCCGCGTACGTGGAGGAGCAGTTGCCTCGGATAAACAGAGACAGGCCCGCTGTGGAGCAGTTGCGAGGACCCACTTTTCCCGCTGTGGAGCAGTTGCGAGGAGGACCCACTTTTCCCGCTTTGGAGCAGTTGCGAGACATAGCCGCGCTTGTGGAGCAGTTGCTAGACAGTGCTGCTGTGGAGCAGTTGCAAGACGTAGCCGCACTTGTTCGTCGGTTGCTAGTTAGAGCCCCAGTGGAAGTGTTGCGAGACATATATGCTATGGAGCGAGATATATGTGCTGTGGAGCAGATGCGACGCACGCCAGCTGTGGAGCAGCTGCCTGGCATAACCATTTCAGAGGAGCATATCAATGATAATAATAGTATCGCTTCAGGTTGTCCAATTTGCCTTGACGATTTTAAATTGGGCGAGGAGGATGCGTCTCAAATGCGTTGTGGCCACATCTACCATACCATTTGCATTTCCACATGGCTGCTATCGAAAAATACATGTCCACTGTGCGATCACTGAATATTTTTATTTATATATAAACTGGTTATTTCAAATCAAATTAATAGTTGATCAACTTATTTATTTGGTCTTGTATGTGGATGATATGCTCGTGATAGGAAACAAAGGAGATTATACATGCTGTGAAAAAATAGATGTCCTCTAAGTTTGAAATGAAGGATCTTCGTGCTGCAAATTTCATTTTGGGCATGGAAATTAAAAGAGTTCAGTAAAAGAGGAAACTCAAAAATATTTCGATACAATATTGCAGAAGTTTAATATGCAGGAATGTAAGTTGGTCAAGGTTCATATTCATGTGGGTTTAAAGTTATTTGTAGATCAATGTCCCAAGACAGAAGTTGCGGAAGATGAGATATCATGTGTTCCATAAGCCAGATGACATGTCACATATTCCATACGCTAGTATGGTTGGCACTTTAATGTTTTTCCCCTAATGTACTACTTTATCGATACATTGGCTTCTTTGGGAGTGCATCGACATTCACTATTTCATTCACTACATGATATATTCTTATGTCCAAATTCCATTGAGCACTCTTATTAATATGAGTGGATTTCATGTAGTGGTTTCCCAAGACTTTCTTGATGCACCTAGATTCATACCTTAACATTCTTTTGTCTTGACCTTTGATCATCTTATGAAATATTTTTTTCATAGCACTCTTTCCTTGAGTACCTCTTTTTATCTTTAACCAAATTTCAACCCCCTCACTTGTTATGAAAACCATCTCTCCAAACTTCCATGGTCCCAAAGAGGATGCATATTTTTCATCTTGAATCATTTTCCAAATCATAGTTCCATTGAAAGAATTCTATATTACTCACTAAGTATATACATCTTCAAATGGTACCTTCCTCAAGCAATCATTCCACATTTTGAAGAAGTAACCCTGCCATGTTACTCACACCTGAAGATGCCACTTTGTTGAAGACAACTTGCTACTCAATATACAATTCTGGTAACATGTGCACAATTTTTCCCCTTCTTGGTTACCAAAAATCTTATTTTGAACTCCTGTGAATTATATTACCCATCTCCCAATTATGGGTGATTACATGAACTCCTTTATCCAATAACTTTCCAACGACTACTTTCTTTCTCAATTCTTATTTTTTAGCAGAAAGATATGGTGATTTGATTATGACCCCAAAACTCCTCATGTTCACCTTTTATCAATGAGTAATGCTTATGCATATTTGCATATGTTCCTTACCAATTTGACAAGATATAAATTGGTTTTCTTCAGTAGCATAATATGAACACTCTGGCCAATTTTCACCTTCATCTAATCTCCAAGTTGTTGGTTGGTCCTGAATGCTACAACTACAATTTCCTTTTATGCTCCTTTGTGCATTTTTAACGTGCTTGGAATTTTAATTTATCTCCATGAATGTATTATATGGTTCAATAGATTTCCATAGACTACTCATGTGCCTCAACCTGATTCTAGAGAAAGAAGTTATCGCCTTCATAAGTTAATCGGGGCTTAAAATTTACTCTCCATTGTTTGGGTTGTAAATCACTCATCCTAACTTTGTTTGACGAAAATGATACATTGTTAGAAATGTATTTCAAATATATTTCATTTGAGTTGAAAAAAATAGTTTTTTGATGTGTGATTCTTGACTAGTTAAAAACATTGTTTAGGGCCTAAAAAATGCCCTGCAAAAACATAACCTTCAAAAATACAAAAAAAATCACGGAAAACCAATTGTTTTATGTTGTTGTAGTTCACGAAAGAGACTTCTCACACACCAATTCTAAATTATACAATCACATTTAGAATGCACAAGTTCTACACAGGCAACACCAAAATGTAGCGCATGCATCACACACCCATATCCAGTGTGCACAACTTTTTTGTTGCATGCCATATTTAATGCACACAACTTTTATGTCGCACACCATATCTAGTGTGCACAACTTTCGTGTTGCACACCAATATCTGATGCCACAAATTTAATGTGACACACCAATATTTTGCACACATTGCAAGCTCCTCACCACACCACGCCAAGGTTTAGTGTGCTCACACCACACACCAATACTCCTTGCGCACCACCAATTCTACTTTTGTGCGGCATGAATATTTAACACACACACACACACACACTATGCACTAACATTTCCTACACACCAACAAATTTGTACTATGCTATGTCAACATTCAATGCACATACCACACCAATATTATGTATGCACCACAAGTTCTGCGCAGTGTGATGCCTAATTATGGTGCTCTCACTCACACAACAATATTATGAACGTACCACAGATTTTGCGCTTTGCAGTGCCAAATTTTATTGCGCACACCCGTGCACCATTATTTTTCCACACATCACCAATTATGCATTGTCTAGTGCACAATTTTAGCATGCACAACCACGCACCATTATTTTTCCGTGCATCACCAACTTTTCACTTCGCAACACCAAATTTTAGTGCGCACATTGACACACCATTATTTTTCCACTCATCACCATCTTTGCACCGCATAAAACCAAATTTTAGTGTGCACATTTGTGCGCCATTATTTTTCCACGCTTAGCTTATTTTTTCATAATTCTAACTCGCGAACTTCATATTCATCTCCAGTCCATACAAGTCTGGTGTTGAACGAGAATCTTTGTAGTTAAACTTCACATGGCCATTTTTTATCTTGTAAATCCAATTTGATCTTTGCATAGGAATTTTCACCTTTCCCCGTCGAATTCCTCCATAAATTTGTTGCAAAAATTTGGGGATTTTTCCCAATTCCTCCCAATTTTGGTTGGGCACCATGGTCTCTCTGTACACTCAAAAAAATTGACCATTTACATGCCCAAAAATTTCTCATTAGAAATTGAAATTTCTTATTTTTAATTTATGGGCTCTATTCTTCACATTACCCATGATATTTCTCTTAATTTTATTGCAATAATTTATCAAACAAGTTGCATACATACTCCAAAAGTTAATTCTCTTTGAATTTCCTCTTCAACATTCATCTAGCTCAGCCCATCCAAGCTCAATGTTGAAAATTGGGCCCTAGTACCATTTTGTAACATCCCTAGACCCATGTTGGACACTGCCACAATAAAATTTTAACTCTAATCCTAATTTAAATCACAAAAATACTATGAAAATGCACAAATTCATACAAAATAATAACATAAATATGTATACAGCATATGCGGGAAAAACCCATGAAAACAAATGCATAAATATTAACGCAACACCTAAATTAACACATAATTAAATTTCATATGAACAAAGTTAAGTGGAATAACAATAATAATTCATAAATACCATTATCACAGATATTCCATAGCAAAAGACACATAATTATACACACAATAAATAGGGGCATCACCCGCATCACCCACATCATTGTCCCTTATTGCAGAAGTACCAATAGGGGAATCACCTGCATGATTGTCCCTTCTTGCAGAAGTACCAAGGTACACCAAGAAATATGGTGGACTACTTATATTTCCCACATGATTATGCACCCGTGGAGAAGTTTCTAGATGCGGCCGCACCTGTGGAGCAGTTGCCTTGCATAACCATTTCAGAGGAACACATCAATGATAACAATAGTATCACTTCAAGTTGTTCAATTTGTCATTACGATTTTAAATTGGGCTAGGAAGATACGTCTCAAATGCGTTGTGGCCACATCTACCATACCATTTTCATTTCCACATGGTTTCCATCGAAAAATACCTATCCAGTGTGTCACACCGAATTCGGAAGGAAGTGATCGCGATCACTGAATATTTTTATTTATATATAAATTGGTTTAGTTTTATATATATTATTATTTTTTCCTATTTTCCTACCATTTCATGTCGCAACGTATTTGGAAGGTAGTGATCGCGATCACTAAATATTTTTATTTATATATAAATAGATTTGAATCCATTAAAAGATATTGATTATGAACTTAATATATCATTTATGGGAATTGAACCACGATAAGGAGGATAACAATTATTCTTCACAACCATCCAAACTAACCATTAATGTATGTTTCTATTATAGTCCATACCAATATTTCTATTTATATTTTTCGAGCTCGAGTACGGTAATGTAAGTTTAGTAAATATCTAGGGCTTGTTATAATATATAATATATCATGTATTACTTAAAAAATCCTTTAAATTATATGTTGGGATTTGAAATTAGGGTTGGAAATCAAAAACCTGTCCAAAGATAGAAACAATCCCTGAAAATTTTGAATTGTCTGCCATGAAAGATGAAAGATGGGCCGAACTATTGAAAATAGGGGTCAACTCAGACACTCGTATCTCCCAAAATATGAACGTTGTGCAAAAAATGAAAGAGGTTATTGTACATGAGCCCATATTGAGAAAATATTTCTCTCAGTTTTTCCAAATTCATCTTCATCTTTCCAAAACAGTTACCGCAAAAACTTGACAAAATCAGGAAACATGGAATCTTGAAAAATGGTGCTTTGAGATGGCTTCGTTTCTCCCAATTCCTGACACCTGTGAAAAAAATGAGAGAGGTTATTGTTCTTCAACCTGTTACAAAGAAACACCTCTCTCCATTTATGAAAACACCTTCTTATTTTCCCAGAATCATCCTTGGAAGACGGGTGGTCAAACGGGGAAAAACAAATTTTTTTGGGGGGGGAAACGGTTTTGGAGGGGGATAGTGGTATCCCGGACCCCCCCTAGGGTGGTAAGTGGTATTGGGGGGTTTCGTTGACACTTGGTGGTGACAAGTGTCCAAGGGAAAACCACTTTTCTCAGACCCTCCTTTTGGTTCAGTGACGTAGGGGGGAGGGGGGTCCGGGATATAGGGAAGATGAGTGGGTTTTAGAACTTAGGATATAGTTTTTTTAATTATTTTTGTTTTGTTTTTTATTAATTTTTTTTTAACATGTTTATTTTTTATTTGTTTTCTATTTTATGTTTTGTTTTTATTATATTTTGTATTTTATGTTTTTTTTTTATTTAATTAAAATTTTTAAATTGTTTTATATTTATATGTTTTATTTATTATATGCATTTTTATTTGTTTTATTGTTTTATATTGTTTTGTTTATTTTTTTAATTAATTTTTAACTCTAATACACTAACATAATTTCTAACTTAAACAAACTAACCTAATTACTAATTATTAAATTAATTATTATTAATTAGTTTTAAGCCTAGGTTTCAATTAATTATTAATTAATTAGTAATTTATTTATTATTAGGAACACTAACCTACTTTTACTAATCTAACTACACTAATCTAATTAAATTAACTTTATTATGCTAATTAGTATTAAAAAATACCACGAACCATTTATTATTAATCTAATGTTTTTTTTTATCCTAAGCTTGTTTATTCATGTAAGGATGAAAATGGCGGAGGGGTGAAGAAATGGAGAGTGAGGGAATGAAAGGTGAAGAAGGTTGATGAAGGATCGAGCAAAATGGATGGAGGGAAAAATGAAATCAACCGAGCCCAACAAGCCAGATATCTTCATCATGAGAGAAATGTCAAATAGATAGTTGAAGAATCAAGTCACCTATGATTATAGGACCCCAATATAGGCTCTAGCTGGGGATGGCGCTCTTTTTAGAGGTGACAAGAACCATAGAACTATGAACACTTATACCAATTCCTTATCCATTGGGCCATGGAGTCACTGTAGCTACAATCTTCGAATTGACTTGAATTAAACTGAACACTTAACTATACATTGTTATCTGCAAACTCTATTGAAAACCACACACTGTTGAAAAAGATCCTCAAATGAGTAAGCTTATTCAAACTGCTACCTATACTAACTGATCCATAACCTACTCACTCAAATGATATGATATTTCCAATAAATTCAAGCAAGGAGATGGCCACTCACTGGAATTATGTTCAAATCCTCTTTAAATAGACATAATGATATAAATGTTGGCAATCCAAAATGAAACTTAATTCCAAAACCTGTGTTGGTAAACAAAAGAAACTCCCCCTTTCCTGATACATTCAACAGATTATCCAAAGGATCATG
Organism: Picea engelmannii; assembly: GCA_009831015.1. Taxonomy (NCBI): domain Eukaryota; kingdom Viridiplantae; phylum Streptophyta; class Pinopsida; order Pinales; family Pinaceae; genus Picea; species Picea engelmannii. Next base: position 99,962 of record ML786118.1, read on the forward strand.
AAAAACATGAAAAGTTACCTATTGTTGACTTGGAGGTAACAAAAAGATTTCTTCTTTTGATGGTTCCAACATGCCAACAGAAAAATTTGCAAAAACATAATCAATTACCTTTTCTTGATGATCAACAAGAGGAAGGGTATGGTCTCTTAGCTACTAAAGTCTATCTTCAAAAGACATAGATACAATCAGTTCATCAAACTTGTCAAGTACACCAGGTAAAAGAAAAGCATGTTCTTGAAAATCTCTATTTGAGGCAACTACACAAATATCATCCAAGGAATCTAGAACAATTTGTTCTTCTTCATGAGATGAACACTTGGAAAATGACTGATGTGAAGAAAAAACTGATCCATTCTCCTCATCCCTGTCTCGATCATTTGAAATATGCTGGAAATGTTCATCATGCTCAAAGGAACAAACCCAATGTACACTATTGTTGAATTGAATGAATGAAACATTACTCTTTGAATTGTCTATGCAAATAAACTCAGAATTTTGATATCCATCATTGAATAAAGGACAATTGAAATGCCCATCCTCATATATGTATTTTTTATTAAAATAATGGATAGACTGTTGCCCATTATCATCTATTTTAGAGGATGTAAGATAACTGTCATTATTAGGATTCTATTCAGTCTCATTGTCATCCAGGGTAGAATCCATGATCTTCTCATGGTGGTGAAAAGGGTTTTCATTCAAAGCATCCAATATTTCATCATCCATAAACTTTTCATCACCATAAACACTTTCCAGCTCTTGAATAAAATTCTCCAACTGATCACAACAACCCTTAGTTAAAAGCAAAGAAGGATAGGCTTCTCTATACTTCTCAAAAAATATTGAGTGAAAATCCTTGAGAGAATAAATACAAGCAGGAGGAAAGTTTTCATACCAAGACCATGTTTTTCCTTCCAGAGTGGCCACGAACATTTTCATCAAAAAAGCCTCATGAAACCTCATATTCATCTTACACACATGCAAATGAAATCTTATTAAATGAAGTGTAGCATCATCACCATCTTCGTCTTTAAACAAAGGTAAATATCTTTTCCAATTTGCCCTAGGCATTTGATTTGGAAATCCTGGAATGTGATCTCATTTTAAAGGAGCATACCTTCTTGTAGTTGATCCCATATTGATCCTGTCGAGTCGCCAATTAATTTTTGTTTCTGAATTCAACAGGCAATGAAATCGCTAGTTGAATGATACAAAATTCTTGTGTTTGGCTTCTGTTCACCATTAGAAGTCAAATATGAACCTGATATATTTTTCTGGAGAATCTGAAAGCTTGTCCCCAGTATGGTCGCTACTATGTTAGCACTCTATAATTTTCCCAAGGTTGTGGCGGAAATCACATAGGTAACATCAAACCACTTAGAATCATGGATCTATCCCTCCAAGACTTAGAGATATCTCTCTCTGTCTGATATAGATTTGTTTATAATAGATTGTAGGCTAGTTATGATAGTACATGGTTTTGATTTAAATAATTGGTTAGGGGTAGAGAATAGAAACCATTAGGCTATGGAGTCACAACGACAAAATAATCAAAATCCATTTTCAACAGGATAATCTGCAGGTAAAGGTAGTCAAAACATTGGATCTCGAAGTTTTAAATGAAATGAGTAATAGGAGATAGGAAACAAAATCAATAGTAGATGGAGAGCAAGTAAAAATTCTCCACCTGTATCTCAGAGGAAAACATAGAAATTATCAACAACAAGAATAAAGAGTCTAATTCAACAAATTCTATTCTTTTAATTCCCGAAGACATTTTCGACAGAAACAGGATTGTGAAGATGGGAAAAACAATTACATAAGAAAATACATCACCGAGGTATTTGATGCAAGAATCCTGTGATATGGCACTATATTATTTTGAAAATGAAAACATGCTCACAGTGAGCTACATTACAATGTTGGTCTAATGCTTCTCAAATACACACTAACCTACACTTTAACACATTTAAATTACTACAATTTATATAAAATACTCTCCCCCAGACTCAGGAGGTCGAAATCAACAACCTAGCCAAAGATAGAAACAAATCTTTGAAATTTTTGAACTGTCTGCCATGAAAGATGGGCCAAAATGCTAAAAATAGGGGTCAACTCATACACTCATATCTCCCAAAATATGACATTTGTGAGAAAACTAAAAGAGGTTATTGTATATGAGCTTGTCTTGAGAAACAAACTCTCTCAGTTTTTCCCAATTCATCTTCATGTTTCCAAAATAGCTACCGTAAAAACATGACAAAATCAAGAAACACAGAATTTTGAAAAATGGTGCTCAGAGATGGCTTCGATTCTTCCAATTCCTAATACCTGTACAAAACCTGAAAGAGGTTATTTTTCTTTAGCCTGTTACAGAGAAACACCTCTCTTCGTTTCTCAAAACTCCTTCTGGTTTTCCTAGAATCATCCTTGGAAGACAGGTGGCCAAACATGGAAGAAACAATTTTGATTTTGGCGGAAAACGGTTTTGGAGGTGGATAGTGCTATCCCGGACCCCCCCTAGGGTGGTAAGTGTTATTGGACG
>ML786118.1:119124-152849 GCA_009831015.1 Picea engelmannii
CTTTTAATTTTCAAGAACTTTTCATGAAATTTTCATTGGAAGGAAAAGAAATTGAGTTAAGAGGTATCACAGGGAAACCCGGTAAGGTGATAAGCTCTAATGGAATGACAAAATTATTGAAAAAGGGGCATCAAGGTGTTATTTCACAACTATGCTCACTAGATGTTCAAACATCTAAACCATTTATTCCTCAATATCTCTAAAGGATCATTGATATGCATTCCAAAGTATTTGAAGATATTCCCAAAGGTCTTCCACCCACTCAAAATCATGATCATTAAATTCATCTAATTCCCGGGAGTGTTCCTCCTAACATCAGGCCATACAGATACCCTTACACCCAGAAGAGTGAAATTGAGCACATGGTTGAAGAAATGTTAGAGGTTGGCATTATTAGACCTAGCCAAAGTTCTTACTCTACACCAGCGGTAATGGTATTAAGGAAAGATAGCTCATGGTGTATGTGTCCAGATTATAGAGAGCTCAACAAGATCACTATTAAAGATAAGTTTCCCATTCCCGTCATTGATGAATTTCTAGATGAACTACATGGAGTAATTTATTTTACAAAATTGGATCTTTGTTCAGGGTATCATCAGATCAGAATGATGGAAGAAGATATCCCAAAAACAACATTTCGAACTCATGAAGGCCATTATGAATTTTTGGTCATGCCTTTTGGCCTTACAAATGCACCTTCCACATTCCAAGGGTTGATGAATTCCATTTTCAACCCCCTCCTTCGAAAATTTGTGTTAGTATTTTTTGATGATATACTAATCTATAGCAAGTCTTCGGAGGATCATGTGTGACATGTTGACAAGGTGCTACAACTACTAAAGGAGCAACAACTATATACCAAACCATCCAAATGTTTCTTTGGAGTAAAGGAGGTGGAGTATTTGGGTCATATTGTATCTCATGAAGGTTTCAAGGTAGACCCTAACAAGATTAAGGCCATGATGGACTGGTCGATTCCCAAAACATTGAATAATCTTAGAGGATTTTGGGTTTGACAGATTACTACCGCAAGTTTGTTTAGAACTATGGAAGAATAGCAGCACCTTTAATGACACTAACTAAGAAGGATGCATTTTCATGGACTCAAGAGGAAACTAAAGGTTTTGAACAAATTAAAGAGGTGATGTGTAAAGCTCTTGTCTTGACCACTCTAGACTTCACAAAAACATTTATTGTGGAATGTGATGCCTCAGGAAATGGAATTAGTGTTGTCATAATGCAAGAAGGAAGGCCCCTAGCTTTTGAAAGTCGACCACTCAAGGGAAAGGACTTACACAAACCCATTTATGAGAAGGAAATGATGGAAATACTACATGCATTGTATAAATGGTGTTCTTACCTAGTAGGTAGGCACTTCAAGGTCAAAACAAATCATGATAGTCTTAAATACTTCTTGGAACAAAGACTATCTTCAGAAGAACAAAAAAAATGGGTAACCAAGATATAGGGTTATGATTTTGAAATCATCTATAAAAAGGGGAAGTAAAATGTTGTGGCAGATGCACTCTCAAGAAAGGATGAAGATGTTGAGGCCTTTCTCTGTGCTATCTCGATCATCCAACTTGATTGGATAATAGAAGCAAGGGATGAATGGAAGAATGACGAAAAAGTGTGGACTCTCATTCAAAGGTTGTAGTAGGATTCCAGTGCATCGGATACATTTACTTGGAAAAATGATTCACTATGGTACAAAGATTGCTTATATTTATGTAAGAACTCCCAACTCAAACAAAAGGTACTATTGGAATTGCACACCTCTCCAGTAGGAGGGCACTTGGGATTTTTGAAAACCTACCATAGAGTCAAGAATAATTTTTTTTGGGATGGCCTTAAAACTAATGTTGAAAGGTTTGTGGTAGAATGTTTGGTTTTCCAACAAAATAAGGTGGAAAAAATTAAGACCCCAAGTCTTTTACAACCATTATCCATCCCAATTCAGCGTTGGAAGGAGGTTTCCATGGATTTCATAACAGGGTTACCAAATTTTGAAGGAAAGAGTGTCATCATGGTGATTGTTGATAGAATGACCAAGTACGCACACTTGTGTTCACTCTCTCATCCCTTAAAATATAGTACAGTTGCCATCGCATTCATGGAGATAGTTCAAAAGCTACATGGCAGCCCAAATATTATTGTAAATGACAGAGATCCCATCTTCACTGGACATTTTTGGACAGAATTGTTTTCTTGTTTGGGTACTCAATTGGCTCATAGATCATCCTATCATCCTCAATCTAATGGACAAACCGAGATAGTGAACAAATGTCTAGAAGGATACCTTTGTTTCTTTGTATTTGATAAACAAACACAATGGTTCAAATGGTTACCCTTGGAAGAATGGTGGTATAACACTTCCTTTTATGCTGCAACAAAAATGACATCATTTATGGAACTTCATGGATACCACCCTCCTTCCATCAATTCTTCTCTAAAATAAAAAACTAAGGTTCAAGAAGTGGAAGATCACATCCAAAATCAACAAAAAGTTCTCGAAATCTTAAAGGACAACTTGGCCATGGCACAAAATCGCATGAAACAACAAGCAGATCAACATCGTAGTGAAATAAGTTTTGAAGTAGAGGATTGGGTGTTTTTAAGACTACAACCATACAAACAGATGTCCCTCAAGCAAGCCAAGAAGGATAATTAATTATCACCAAAGTACTATGGCCCTTATAAGGTGTTGCAAAAGATTGGTACTATGGCATACAAATTGGAGTTTCCTACATCTTCACGAGTACACCCAATTTTCCATGTTTCATGCTTAAATAAGGTTATAGGAGACAAGATCCCAGTTCAAACTATATTTACAAAACTTAACGAGGAAGGAAGAATCATATTGGATCCTGAAGCCATCACTAACACAAGAATTCTCCAGCTGAGGAATAGATCCATTTCAGTGTAACTCATTAAATGGAGGAAAATACTAGCTGAATATTCCACTTATGAAGATGAGTCTTTTATACAGAAGCATCCAGATTTACTCAAGCATTGTGGACACCACTTATCTCAAGGGGATGGGCATGTTAAGCCCTAATAATGGGTCATTACCCCTTAATTGGGGCATATTATATTAGTAATGTTATTTTATTTATGTCGTCTTTAGGCCATTAGTTGTAATTACACCTCCTAGTCTCCTATATATACCAAGGAGACATTTTCATTTTGAATCATCTTGTACTTGAAAAAAGTGGGGTAAAAGGAGATTTCCCCCTCGAAGAGGCTTATTATCTGAAATTGTCTCTTTTTCAAGGCGTTGAGTACTTTTTTTGAGGTTGTTCTATGCTATATTGATATTTGGTTCTTTACAGAGACTTGAAATTTACCTCAAATTTTTGGAAAGGGTTATTCAAGGGATTCAGAAGGAATCTGAATTTCAGTACATCATCCTGAGTCTAATGGATAGACGGAGAGGGTGAACAGAGTAATAGAAGACATACTGAGAATGTATTTGATGGAAAAACCATCGAAATGGGAAGACTACATGCACTTGGTAGAATTCGCCTACAACAATGGGTATCAAGAAGCATTGAAGATGAGCCCATTTGAAGCACTTTATGGTAGAAAGTGCAATGCTCCAGTAAGTTGGGATAATCTAGATGATAGATTAGTAGTTGGGCTAGAGTTTCTCAAGTAAATGGAAGAGAAAATGCTAAAAATTAAGTAGAATTTGAAAGATGCCCAGGACAGGCAGAAAAGTTATGCTGATAAAAATAGAACCCACAGGGAGTTTAAAGTGGGTGACCATGTTTTTCTAAAAGTGAAAGCTAATAGAAGTTCCCTAAGGCTGGGAAATTGTGCCAAGTTGGCAGCCAGATTTTGTGGGCCATTTGAAATCCTAGTAAGGATTGGGCCAGTTTCATATATGCTTGCATTACCTGCATCCATGACTGTACATAATGTGTTTCATGTTTAATTGCTTAAGAAATATATACTTGTTTCCAATCATGTTATCAATTGGAATGTGATTCAGGTGGAGCAAGAAGGTGTTATGGAAGTGCATCCTGTGCACATATTGAATAGGAAAAGAAAACAGCTCCGGAATTGAGTTATAGGGCTTGTAAAGGTCCAATGGACCTGGTACAGTCCTGAGGATGAAACATGGGAGCATGAGGATGCTATGTGAGCAGAATACCCGCATCTTTTTGAATATTTTGAAAATTCTACGGATGTTGTGTGAAAGTTGCACTGAGGACAGTGAAAAAAATAAGGGGAGGGGATTGTAATATCCCAAAGGATGAGCCCTGTTGTAATCATGTTTTGTAAATTATTTTTTGTAGGATGGTGAGCCAAGTATTGATAAGCTGATAGGATTATGTGTTTATTAGGCCGGAGAGCCTAAGTGTTAAAGGCCATGAGCATGATTTTGCACATGTAAATATGCACATTATTAATAAAAGATAAACATCTCTGCATGTGGAATGACCACGATGAATGAGTGATGGGGGACTAAGATTCCACAAAGCCTAGGTAAGGGAGAAGGGGGATGAAAGGTAAGAAAGAGGGGATAATATTGGGGGCTTACGCCCTTGGGAATAATGATTTATTATTATTCCAAAGTACTGTGTAAATGTATATTTTTTGTCCTAAGTTCCTAGAGAGGAACAAATGTTGATGGAGTGCATTCAACTTCATGGGAGACATGTGTCAACCCAGGTGCATGCAGTTAAAAGCATAGGAATAAGTCATGTTGGGGTTCTTCATTCCGCCAACCATCACCTGAGTCTGAGGGTTCGACCTTCCAATTCTCCATCCTCTGTCTGAACTCGTGACTATCCATGATCAACCTATGTCTCATATTTTTTTCAGATCCCTTACCTGGAGAGTTCAAGCCTGTGCATGAGATCTCTTTGCACCCATACGCAATATCGAAACCATAACTGTGATTTTGTTCTGTGTTGCATGATTGAGAAACCCAAATTTGTCTGGGTCGTGTTGTGTTATCCCAGTGGGATGTTGTGGCAGCATAGTTGATGACCATGTGAGGTTGTTGCCATTGAATTTGCATTATTGAGGATTTCTTTTGTGTCCTCACTATGCTTGAATTGGTCACAAGAAAATGTTGCCAGACCTGTGAGAAACTCTCTCTATGTGAGAGATTGTGCTGAGGAAGTAAGAACTCTTGGAAGGGGTCATGTAGCTGCTATAGAACTCTGAGACTTTTGGTCTGGTCTATTGCTGAAGCCCAAGGCAAGGGAGGTTAATAGTTGAAGGAATGTCTTGGTGATAGTGATTGTGTATACTCCTAGGGTGGGACAAGCATGTGAGGAATGAGAGTCTGTGGGCAGTGGGTATAAGTGACTCCTGGGAGAAAATCCTTCCTATGTAACTGGGTGTCTTCTCGTTGACCTTGCCTAGCCTAGGATTCCCTACCCGGTGGAGCTTAGTCCTAGCTCGAGGGTTACCTACTGTTGAGAGTGATGAGCAATGTGATATAAGGATGGGAGGTTCGTGGAAGGTCTTCATGCAGTTGGTGAATTACAGCTAGTTTCAAAGATAAGTATATGCATGCATTTAAATCCATCTTTTAAATGCATTTCTATGATGCTTGCAAAATTATCATGTATTCCATTGCGATGATGTTTACTGTTGTGCATATGAATTATTGTTAGTTCCATGGATTATGTATGCTAGAAGTAATTATGTTCTTACTCTGTGTTAATGTATTGAATTTATTTAAATGCATGTTATATAAGTGTTATTCTATAGTAGCATTACTCCTAATAGGGGTTAACAACCTAGAGAATGTTAGATTTTGGTATCAAATCTTTAAAGGGATAAATTCATAAGTGTTGGTAGCATTTCCCAACCTTTGGAGGGTCGGGGATGTTACAAAATGCTTCAAGAACAATAAAATCATCTACGTATTCAACAAATTGTGTCCAAATTAGCATATTTACACAAGTTGATTACATAAACTCTAAACTAAAGCATAAAGCCCATATTTATTAGTGTGTAGAAGGCTTTTTCATAGATGAATTCAACCTAGAGTATGGTGTAGACCCCCTTCTCTTCAAGGGTTGTGCGACCTACTGGTCTTAGGATCTTCTCAAGGATGACTTGAAACAACCTCTGATTCCCTACAGGAACGTTTCAACAACAATCCAAATGTCTTTGTAGACTTCTGCTCATGTGCTCAAGCGCCAAAATACTAGTCTCCTCCAAGTGACCACACCCGTGACCATGCACTTAACTGAAAAGGCACGTCGCAACTTCGGTTATCAACGATATGAGTCAATCGACTCCTCGTCCTTAGAACTCCCAAGTCCCAAAATTGTGAAAGATGATTAACTCGTATCAGATCCTCCCTTTACTTCCGCCAATGTGACCTCCAGCTATACCCTGTGGCTAACTTTATGAGCGCATTGGGATTTTGTGACTCGTAAACTTATGAGGTGGTTCACCTCCATTCTCTCGATCCTGCAATATCCGAAATTGTAAAATTTCAGAGCACCAAATCAATGCTCACCAACATCTCTTTAACCAACGGTTGTGATCGAATCATGATTTCACATTTTTGTGAGTTCTCGCAACCTTCTACCTCCAACTTCCTGATTCCTGAATTAATGAAACAATGATCCATCGCCACGTGTCCACCCTCGCTGAACGAGTATGATTTATTTCATGGATTTGGATTTCTCAAATTCTCCACGACTCCACCTTTTGAACTCTCTACTTTGGAAGTCAGTGAAAGGATAATCTATTGCCAAGTGTCCCTTCAACAAACGGTCCCGATAATTTTGGGATTTTGTGATTTGGGGTTTCGCGAGTTCCACCCTACTTCTCCCAATTTCTTTGATCTTTCCAAATTTCAATAAGTCCTTGTGCTATGTAGTTCATTGCTTCTCCTAAATCTAACGTCTTAGAAAGTTTTGGCTCTTCCCAAGGGAATCGCAACCCTCAATCCTCCTTCGAGCTTTCAATATTTGTGTTCCTTCTCTGAACACTTCAAGTCTTCAAAACTTAGAAATTTCTCTAACTGTTTATTCTCGAGGATTAAAGCCATTATTCCTCTTGAGCTTTGTCGATATAACTTGACCTCGGCCCTTCGCACACTTGTGTTCTATGTCTTTGTCAAAAGACTTCCTGATGCCCTCCTGGCATACTCTGCGCTCAACTTCTCGAGCACTCAAACTTTAACACAAGTTTTTTCTTGTGCGCACTCCTTTCACTCGATATGCACACTCTACATATGAAATCTCCCCGTTATCTCTTTTGATATTTTAATTCGAAACAAACTTCTTCACGCACACTTATTGCTCTCTGAATGAACGCCTTGCATAACCTTATATAATATAAATAATTGAACACATTCAATTATTCATTCCTACACTATCAACATCATTCATTCACAACGCATAACAACACAGTTAAACCATAACAAATATCACACTATATATATGGATAAATTTTCTATATTTTATTCAATTTCAAGGAGAAAACATAAGTACATTTGATATCTCCTGCAACTAAAGATTGAAAATTTGTCTAAAGACACATAAATTTTTCTCTCTCCGTCCTCCCACCTAAATACTATTACTTTTTTCTTTTCTTTTTTTCCTTTCAGGCGGTTACCTACTCTACCGACTTGATACAATCTAATGACTAATGTGGGAATTTATCCTACACTTGTAATAAATCACAGTCGTGTAAGGATTTACATTGATTCCGTCATTTCAAGCGGTGGTCCAGTTTTACACAACCAAAATTAATTAACGAGAATTCCAAAAAGTCTTTGCACCTCTTCCAAGCTAGTTAATTGTCAGTTCTGATTTTTTTAATATGACGAAGTGTCATTTTTATTCCACGTCCTCGCTTTCTTTTATTTGACAGTGATGCTTTTGCATCATACTCCTCTCGCCAAAATATTCATGGACTCCTGTCCATGATCTCCTGCACTGTTTTTCCATGGTTCAAAACGTCAAGTTCAATTACCCAACTTGAATCTTCCACAGGGTGATCCTTCCATTTCATTAAATATTCTAGATACATCTTTCTTCTGGTTTTCCTTCCAACTCTTTGTTCTAAAATTTTCTCCATTTGAGGTTTTTTGTACTATAGGCATCTTTTTTTCCCACTGAATCTCTTCTTGATCATCCAATTCTCTTGTGTCATCTTTGTTACATGGATACAAATCTACGACACTGAATATTGGTGATATCCCAACATTATCTAGCAACTCAATCTCATAAGAATTTGTTGTAAATTTTCTAATGATCTTGCATGGTCCTATCTTTTTCATCTTCAACATATTATATGTTCCTCTTGGAAACCTCTCCTTTCTCAAATGAGCTAAAACTTCATCTCCCACTTCAAATTGAACTTCCCTTCTTTTTTGATCAACTCTGTCATTATACTTTTGATTACTATCTTGTATCTGCCTCCTAACTTGATCATGAAGTATTTTCATTTCTGTAGCAAAATCTTCTGCTCCAATGCTCCTAAATTCATATTGTTTCAATTCTCTCAACTATGCAACCCCTCTCGATTGTCTTCCATATACTATCTCGAATGGAATTTTTCCAGTGCTTCTATTAACTTAATTGTTAAATGAATTTTTTTCTTGTGCCAGAATCTGATCCCACTGATGACCTTGTTCAGTGACTAAACTCCTTAACAAATTTCCCAGACTCGTGTTCACCACTTCAATCTCTCTGTCTGTCTGAGGGTGATATTCTCAACTAAAATATAATTTAGTTCCCAGCCTCTTCCATCGAGTCCTCCAAAAGTGTCCCACAAACATAATATCCCTGTCTAAAACTATGCTTCTGGGAAATCCATGTAACCACACAATTTCTCTTAAATACAAATTGGCTATGTGTGTAGCATCATTTGTTTTATGGCATGGTATGAAATGTTCCATCTTCTAAAATCTATCGACCACAAAAAATATGGAATCACTTCACTTCTAGGTTCTAGGTAATCCCAATACAAAATCCATACTAGTTTTGTCCCAAGGCCTTTCTGGAATAGGAAATGGTTGATACAAACCAGTGTTTTGTCTCTTCACCTTTTAATTTTGAAAAATCTTACATTTTTCTACAAATTTCATCACATCTTCTCTCATACCTGGCTAATAATACAAACTACTCAGTTGTGCAAACGTTTTGTCCTGACCAAAATGTTCGGCTAAACCTTGACTATGTGTTTCCTTCAAAAGATTATGTATCATTGAACATCTCGGTATGAAAAATTGGCTTCCCTTAAACAACAATCCATCCTAGATCAAATATTCTGACCATGAGTTATTATACCTCAACAAAGGATTTCCATATGCTTCATAAGCCTCCTTAAAATTTGAATCTTCCTGATACATTTCCTTAAGGTGTTCAAACCCTAAGGTATTCACTTGGAATTCCTGTACAACCAAACTTCTCCTTCTCAAAGCATATACAACTTTATTAGCACATCCAGAAATATGTTTAATGACAAAAGTAAAATTCTGCATGAATTCTACCCACTTAGCATGTCTCTGATTCAACTTCTCTTGCCTAGTAATAAATTGCAATGCTTGATTATCACTATACAAGACAAACTCCTTTGGATTTAAATAATGTCTCCATTTTTTCAAAGCTTGAATCACTGCATAAAACTCTTTACCACATATATAATATTTCTCCTTAGCATCATTCAACTTCTCACTGAAATAAGCAACTAACCTATTATCTTGACTCAAAACTGCTCCAATCGCTATCCCACTTGCATCACACCTCACCTGAAATGTGTTTCCAAAATCTAGTAAAACCATAACTGGTTGCTTTGTTATCTTCTTTTTCAACACTCTAAAGATTTTCTCAGCCTCCTCTATCCAATTAAAAGACTTGTGTTTCTTCTTCATAGTGTCCATCATGGGTGCACATATACCACTAAAATTTATGATAAACTTTATATAAAAACTTCTTAAACCATGGAAACTTCTCACCTCAAATATGCTCCTGGGTGACGACCATTCTTTGATTTCTCTCACCTTTTCTGGATCCATCTTCAATTCATTTGAAGATATCACAAAACCCAAATATATGAGCTCTGTCTTCATAAAATAATTTTTCTTCAAGTTTATTAACAACTTTTCTTGTAGAAATCTCCTCATCACTAATGTCAAGTGTTCCAAATGTTATTCCTCTGATTTGTAGAAAACCAATATATCATCCAGATATACAATGACAAATTTACCTATGAAGTCCTTCAATACTTCATTCATCAACCTCATAACTGTACTTGGAGAATTTGTCAATCCAAATGCCATGACTAGCCATTCATACAAACCTTCATTTGTCCTGAATGTTGTTTTCCATTCATCTCCCTCTCTCATTCTTATTTGATGATATCCACTCTTCAAATCTATTTTTTCAAAAATAGCTTGCTCCACTCAAGAAATCCATCAAATCATCCATCCTAGGTAAAGGAAATATATACCTCATGGTTATCTTGTTGATAGCTCTAGAATATGTACACATCCTCCATCCTCCATCCTTCTTTGGACTTCATTCAGTTGGCATTGCACATGGGATTAGGCTTTCTCTGACTAAACCTTTATCCAACAACTCCTGAACTTGTTTTTTAACCTCTTCATTCTCTCAAGGTGTCAACCTATATGCTTCTCTATTTGGTAAATTGGCTCCTGGAATCAAGTCAGTATGATGGCTAATACTCCTAATAGGTGGTAATGAGTGAGGCAACTCATCCACTACTATGTCAACAAAATTCTCCAATAATTATTGGATCTCTTCAGGTAAATCATCCAAAGAAGTATTGGTAAGGATAAATCATGGTTTCCTTACTACAAAAAATTGCATTTCCTGATCTTTCTTGACCTCCCTCAAGAGTTCCTTCCCACTCATGAAAAGTATTCTTGTGTTGGCTTCTTCCTTTTCTCTCTTCTCTTCTATTGGCAGTAACATATGGGTTCTACCATCCTTTTCGAGAGTATAAGTATTTTTTCTCCCATCATGAATAAAATTCCTATCAAACTACCATGGTCTCCCCAACAAAATATGACAAACATCCATAGGAATTACATCACACAGAATTTCATCTTTATAGACTTCTATTTTAAATTCAACTTTACATTGTTGACTTACCATTACTTGATGTCCTTTCTGCAACCATGATACTTTGTATGGACTTGGGTGTGTAGTTGTTTTTAGATCCAGCTTCTCCACCATCTCTGTTGATACTAAGTTATTAGTGCTCCCACTGTCTATAATCATCTTACAAAATTTGTCCTTTGTCTTACAAGCAGTCTTGAACAACCTCGTTTGTTGAACTGAATCTTCTATTTCTTTCTCTAGTTTTAGAAGAACTTTCCTCATCACAAGATTTTTTCCTCCTTCTACTACTTCTTCTTGTACATTCTTCTTAGCTTCAGAAATGTGTGCTTCTCCTCCTCCTTCTCTCTTTCTCTTGGGTTTTATTGGATAAATCGATAGGTGCAGACACTAATTGATCTCCCTAGATCCACCTAGATATAGAACAAAACACACCAGAACATGATGCTTTCCATAATTTTTAGATATTGAATTTACTAACTAAAGAGGGATAGGTGACATACCATTTAAAGAACACTTCCTCTTTCCATTTCCATCCTAGCTCTGTTCCAACGCTCATACAATGATGAATCTGCAAAAGAACGCAGCCAACCAAAGTGATAGTAATAGCATAAACTCAATATAAACCTATGTATGTGATCAAGGAATCATACAATAAAACACAACAAGCTTTATAGGAAAGAATCATATTATTGCATCATATTAAATTTGAAAGAGAGATTACAACCATGGCCTTAATGTCATAAGGTCCCTTCCAACTGTCCTTCATTCCCCACACACTTCCACTCCAAGAATTTTGAGAGCATAGATCTGATAATATTCACAATCTATCTTGACAAAATAGATCATCTAAGCAAGATAACAATCTCCAAAGATCAATCCAATCCAAGATCCAAAATCAAAAGCTAAAAAGCTAATCTCATCCACGCCAACTTTCTCCATGAGATCTCTTCTCCTTTTATAAGCTGAAGAGGATAAGGTGAGGAGGTTAAGATGATCCCACCAAATCATGAAAGAGAGTAAGATCCAAACCATTCGGATGCCACCTCACCATGGAAGTTTCTCCTTCTATAAGCATCGTGTAATATACCAGATATAAAAAGTATGCAAAACAAAAATAAAATGCTAGAAATGGAAGAATAACAGTAATATAACCAGCATAATCTCCACAATAACACATAAATGATATAAGAACAACAACAAAAATAACACTTTGATTCAAAAAGCAATGTTCACGGGCCTCTTTGAGGGGGAAACCTCCAGTCGAGCAGTGCCCTGTTACAATAATCTCCAAGCTAGGGTTTTCATACCCTCGACCCTTATTTATACTAAATATGTCTATCAAGAGAAACATCTAAAGGAAGATCATTCTAGAAGCAGAAGCTTCTATTAGGTCTTCTTACATCCGCCTTATTCTATTTTATTGAAAGGTCTTATTAATATTGACCTTTATTACATCCAAATATATTAATCTACCTATGTGCAGGTTAGGACCCTAACATGTTCTCCCCCTTAAAAATAGCCCTGTCCTCAAGGCTTGAGATGTGGAAACTACTGCAGAATGGTAGCTAGTTCCCAAGTGGCATCTGCTAGAGTTGTATCTTTCCACTGGACTAGCACTTCCTTGATGGTTCGCTGACACAGGCAACACTCAGGTTGGTCCAAAGATGCTTCTGGTTGTAGCCAAATGGATCCTTCTTCATCTAACTTGGGAAGGTTTGTTTGAATTTGGCACCTAGTTCCAATCACCTTCTTTAAGCATGAAACATGAAAAACAGGATGTAGCTTTGAATGAATGGGCAGAGCTAACTGATAGGCGACTTGTCTCACACGCTTGAGAACTTTATAAGGACCATAAAATTTGGGCACTAGCTTTTGACACTACTCAGGCTTGAGGGAAATTTGCTTGTATGGTTGTAGTCGCAGAAACACCTGATCCCCTTCTGCAAATTGACATTTAGAGTGACCTTGATCTGCTTGTTTCTTCATGCGATTATGTGCCATGACCAAGTTCTCTTTAAGGGTACAAAGAATATCCTCTCGAACTGTAAGTGTTTAGTCAACCGCTTGGACATTTAAGGTACCTGGTAATTATGAGAGAACTGAAGGGGTATTCTATCCATATACCACTTCAAAAGGAGTCATGCATGTAGTTGTATGGTAGGAAGTGTTGTACCACCATTCATCTAGGGGTAACCATTGAGCCTGCTAATTTTTCTTTTCAGAGACAAAACACCTTAGATATGTTTCCAAAAACTTGTCGACAACTTCTGTTTGACCATCATTCTGGGGATGATAAGCTATGCTTAGATGCAATTGGGTGCCTTGTAGCTTAAACAGTTCTTGCCAAAAATTTCTTGTGAAAGTTGGGTCACAATCATAAACAATAGAGTGTGGCATGCCATGAAGCTTGAAGACCTGGTCCATGAAAATTTGAGCCACTGTGGATGCAATAAATGGGTGTTGAAGAGCACAAAAATGAGCATACTTGGAAAGGTGATCCACAACCACCATTATGACAAATTTATTTCCCATTTGGGTAAGCCAGTAATAAATTCCATAGAGATATCCTTCCAAATAGCAAGTGGAATCGGAAGAGGTTGTAGTGTACCCAGAGATTTGATTGTTTCTCCCTTGTTGCATTGACACACCTCACATTTAGTAACAAAATTACAGATGTCCTATTTCATACAATCCCATAAGAAAGAATGTTCAACCCTGTCATAGGTTTTGGTGAACCCGGAGTGCCCCACTGTGGGTGTATCATGAAGCTCAGAAAGTATCATGGATTCGAGATTTGATTGTTTACTTAAATACAAACGGTCTTTGTATCGAAGCTCATGCTGGAGCCAAGAGTACCCTGTGGGAGATGGAGCATTGGTCTGCAATTGTTGGATCAAATGCGAACTTTTGGGATCTTGTAGCCATTCCTGGCACACATCTTGGAGCCAATATGGTACAATGAAAGAAAGAGAAAAAATGGATCCTTCTTCTTCATATTTTCGGGAAAGTGCATCCGCCACCACATTGTCTTTTCCCTTCTTGTAAATGATCTCATAATCATATCCAAAGAGCTTACTCACCCATTTTTGTTTCTCTGGGGAGGAAATGCATTGTTCCATAAATTACTTGAGGCTTTGATGGTCTGTCTTAATTTGGAAATGTTGCCCCAAGAGATAAGGGCACCACAGATCAACGACATGTAGAATAGCCAACATTTCCTTTTCATAGATGGGTTTGCCTAGATTCCTTTCAGATATTTTCCTGTTGGTGAAGGCCAAAGGTCGACCCTCTTGCATAAAGACAACACTGATTCCTTTCCCTGAGGAATCACATTCCAATAGAAAGGTCTTTGTGAAATCAGGAAGGGCCAGAACCAGAGTCTTGCACATGGTCGTCTTCAAGGTTTGAAAAGCTTAAGTAGCAACTGGAGTCCAAGTGAAAGAGTTCTTTTTTAGGAGGGTTGTGAGAGGTGCTACAATCTTGCCATAATTTTTTAAAAAATTGTGATAATACCCTGTTAAGCCCAGAAATCCATGCAATCTTTTGAGAGTCTTTGGGTGTGGGAAGTCTTGCATAGCTTCAATCTTTTTCGGATCCACCCTGACACCATCCTTGCCAACCAAATGACCCAAGTATTCTACTTTTGAGGCACCAAAAGCACATTTAGACTATTTCAGGAAACATTTGTACTAAGAGAGTAGATGGAGAACTCGATCCACATGAGTAAGATGGTTTGTCCAGGTTTTTCTATAGATTAGTATATCATCAAAGAAAACTAATACAAAATGATGGAGAAAAGGATGGAAGACATGATTCATGAGGCTTTGGAAGGTGGAGGGGGCATTACACAAGCCAAAGGGCATGACCAAAAAATCATAGTGGCCCTCATGAGTTCGAAAGGCCATATTAGGAATGTTTGCCTCCTTGATACATATCTGGTGATAGCCCAAGCAAAGATCAAATTTAGTAAAGAATCGGGCACCACTCAATTCATCTAGGAGGTCAACAATGAAAGGAATGGGAAATTTGTCTTTAATGGTCAATTTGTTGAGGGAATGGAAGTTAGGACACATTCTACAAGAACCTTCTTTCTTCATGACCATGACTACAGGAGAAGAGTAAGGGCTTGTACTAGGGCTGATAATGCCTGCAGTAAGGAGTTCCTGGACCATTTTCTCAATTTTATTTTTTTGTGAAAAGGGATGGCGATATAGACGGATATTGGGAGGAAGCCTTTTGAGTACAAGGGGAATGGAATGATCATGAACACCGCAAGAAGGAGGGAGTCCTTGGGGAGTGGAAAATATCATTTGGTGTTTAGAAAAGAAGGCTTGGAGGTCTTCCGGCACCAGGGGTGTCTTTGTTTCTTGTATGGCATGGAGTTGGGAAATGACACCAGAATGACCTTTTTTGAGAAGCTTTTCCATGCGATGGGAACTAATGAACTCAGGTGAACCAACCGTGATGCCTTGGAATTTATATTGGTGGCCTTCCTGGTCGAATTGCATGGTTAATGCCTTAAAATCCATGAGAATGGGACCCAAAGTCCTTAACTAGTCTGCACCCAACACAATGTCACAACCGCCCATGTCAATAGCAAAAATATGGGATTTTAGGTGGTAGTCACTGATTTGGATATGCACATTTTCACAGGGCCCTCCACATTTCATGGAACCACCATTGGTAATCATGATTTGGAAATTGTTGACAGCATGGATGTAGCAATGAGTTTCTTGGGCAATGCGACGATGAATAAAATTATGGGTGCTTCCACTATAAACTAGAATGATGACCTTCTGATTCTTGATGTAACCAATTAACTTGAGGGTTTGGGGAGTGGAGAAGCCAATGAGAGCATTGAGGGAAATGATCGGTTCCACTTCGGGAGGGTCTGAGGGAGGGGTTATGTCAGTGATTTCAGGTGACTTAGGCAGAAGGGGAGTTTCAACATCCTCTTCCGAAATATCCTTAGAGATGGCCATAAAAAGATTTTGTTCCTTACACTTGTGTCCCGGGAAATATTTGTCATCACAATTTAACAAAGGCCTTTGAGTTGGCATTCAACCATTTCATCCCTGGTCAATTTTTGGATCTTTAATGGGGCAGAGAGAGTAGTCGGATTTACGAGTTTAGGATGAGGGATAAAGGAGGGTTTACGGTTTTGAGAGAATACAACCTAGTGTGCTTATTTATCCTTTTTAGTAGCCTCCACCCAACTCGAAGATCGAGCCATGAGGACATGGGACCAAATCTCCTCCTTGAGGCCACTGATAAAACACTCTAAAAAAAAATCATCAGTCATGCCCTCTGTTCGAAAGGCCAGGCACTCAAAGGAAGCTATGAAGTCTTCTATTGTTCCTGATTGTTTCAACTTTGTCAAAAAACCCAAATGGTTAGCGTCAGTGTCAAAGTGTTCATAAAGCTCAGTCAAAAATTGGGTCCAAGCAATATACCCTTGACGGGAAGTTTTTCTCTATTGCCACCATTGCCAACGTTCTTGATCTAAATGGAGAACACCATACCAGAGTTTGGCCAAGTCATTTGTAATGTTGTATAAAGAGAACTAATGTTCCATTTGGGTGACCAAACCAGTGGGGTCTGAGCCATCAAATTTGGTCACATCCACCTGCGGAAGGCATAGATCACGTTGAAAGTGATGGGGCTGAAAGGTATGGGAATGGGAGGAATGTTCACCTTTAGTCTTTGGAGGTGCATCAGAGAAAGGGTCATCTGTAGGGATCTTGATTTTGGTGCAGAGTGATGCAAAGATAGATTCAAGTTGGGTGGTCAGTTCTTGTTTGACTTCCTCCATTGAGGACTGCATGGTTGTATTTATGGTTGTATTGATGGATGAATCAATGGAGACAACAGTAGCACTGATTTGTTTCACTTCTTTTTGGGTCTCGAGGAAACTAGATTGAAAGGTGTTGAAGCGAGCTTCTAGGTCTTGGCTACGGGTATGGGCCATGAAGATGGATAAACTAAAAAGGGGCAGGCGAGGTAAAAAATTTTGCTGAAAAATGATACAGATGAATGTGATAAGGGAAAAGAGATGAATCCAATGGAATAGGTCTCAAATAATGGTGAAAAAATTTCCAACAGTAGTACTCGACCCAATATCTCAGGTAACTAACTAAGGAGGATAGATCGTACCCTTAGTTTTACTACCCGACTACCCAGGTACTAGAGAGTATATTCCCAAGTGTTTTTCTCAGTGGCACTATAGCAGTCAAGAGGCCAATCGGTTTATCTAACTAGGGCTGCAGGAAATCTAGGTCGATCCGTACACAGGTGCTATCTGATGTGCTACCACTCTAAGGGGTACCAACAAGGGTTACAAGGGTGGCCAACAGATGTGTGCTTAAGAACCAATTGTATTTCATGCATGTATGAATCTCTCAAACGCAGGTTTATGCACGTAACGACAGATCTCTGTGGCTTAAAGGTGCCGTAATATGTCTCTACCCTGAAAAAAATTCCCACAATTTCTACCAAGGAAAGTGCTCTGATACCACTTGTAATATACCAGATATAAAAAGTATGCAAAACAAAAATAAAATGCTAGAAATAGAAGAATAACAGTAATATAACCAGCATAATCTCCATAATAACACAGAAATGATATAAGAACAACAACAGAAATAACACTTTGATTTAGAAAGAAATGTTCATGGGCCTCTTCGAGGGGGAAACCTCCAGTCGAGCAGCGCTCTGTTACAATAATATCCAAGCTAGGGTTTTCATACCCTCGACCCTTATTTATACTAAATATGTCTATCAAGAGAAGCATCTAGAGGAAGATCCTTCTAGAAGTGGAAGCTTCTATTAGGTCTTCTTACATCTGCTTTATTCTATTTTATTGAAAGGCCTTATTAATATTGACATTTATTACATCCAAATATATTGATCTACCTATGTGCGGGTTAGGACCCTAACACATCGAGAAGATGCTCGTTTTTCCCACGTATGAACATTCTCACACCCTTCTTATAAAGCAACCTGCGAACCTCTTGCAATCCAACTATGGTGCATCCTGCAAGAATCTAGCATTCTCACACCTTAGACATAGTGCAACATGCGAAAATCATCTTTAATAGGGTTTTCATAAAGGAAAATGCAACTTCTTTTCTTAGGAAAAGTTCTTCTCCCTTATTTCTTTAGGAACTCAGGCCACTGACCCCTCTGAAGACTATAGACAGGTTTACATCATTAACGGTCATAGGGATGATGAAAATAATGTGTAACAGAGAGCCCCCCAAAGTATCAAGCTATAATGGAGTGATAGATAAAATACTTTGTCGAGTGTGTGTAGGGAACAAGGAACAGTCAGTCGAAAACCTGCCAACAAACAAGGAAATACAGTACAATAATATATCATCCCTGAGGTAGGCATTCCCATACTCAGAATACAAATGACTCATATCATAAATGTCGATATGCGAAGATCCATGTCAAGTAAGACAGGTCATGGCCACCAAACATAGACTATGGATCCATGCCAATATGACTCAAATTTGAACATAGCCAACAAAAATACACTATGGACCTATGTGTTAAAGAATCAAATTTGAACATAGCCACTAGACATACAATGTGGATCTATGTAAAAGTACACTGAATATACTCCAACGCAACCTAGATCTGTCAAAAAATATCCAGGGTCTTTATCTCCACCACTCTATGTATGAATTTAACCATGCGAATACATGTGTTGAAGTTGAACATGGTAGAAACCACTTGATTATTGGTCAACGATGAGAACTATTAACAAGTGCAAGGGAAATCACCATTCATGTCAATGACTCCAAAGGTACTCTATTACAATTCAACGAAAGTGAGTTAATGAGATAAAGTTGAACACTCGGTGGAATCTCCTAATCAGAGGTCAATAATGAAAACCCATTGTCAAAAGCGAGGAAACTTTCCATCGAGGCATGCAAGTTCCAAGGTACCAATTGGTTTCTAACTATAATTCTTGGATAATGAGTTGAAGTTGACAGGAAAAGACTCTTCATAGGAGGGCCTTAATGTATCCCCCATCAATGACATGAAACAAGTAACAAGATTTAATGTAGATTAGAGTAACAAGTGATTCAGGACTGACTCAGGGATGGTTGACGCAATAGAAGGCTTAAAGACTGCAGAGATGGTTGACGCAATAGAAGGCTTTTCGAGTTGAACTTCTCTTTGAACATATTGATGACATGACAACTCTCTTGGAAAATACTGACTCAACAACAGGGATCACAGACCAATTTTTAATCTTATAAAGGAGTATGACCAAGAGACGAGCGGATTTTCCAAACTAGACACAAGGCGAGTGAAAAGGTGTCATGTTCAAAATCGACTCTTCCACAAAATATAGGTTTAGATATATTTCTTTCCCAATTTTTTCCCCACCATTTTTGGCGAGTACCTCTTTATTTTTATGCAAGCTTGAGGAGGATAACATATGCTTGTAATGTAAGCTCATCCTTTGGATGAGTCCCTTGGAGTATGTTTAACGAACCCTAGGAAGGATTGGTTTTCTCCCATATGGGTCTTTCGATGTTTGCTTAACGAATCCAAAGATAGAAAACTCGGGGGTTTTTCATGTTTATAGAGTCTGAAAAACACTTAAAGAGAACTCTCCCTATTCCTTTTTCATAAAGTAGTTTGATAGGACCGAAAATGTGATAAATTACCACCCACCAAACATTTTCTTCAAATACTTTTATGAGCGTGAAAATAACAAGATCTCTCGACACTCTTTTCATATTTAGAGAGTCTGAAAAGAGCTTAAAGGAAACTCCAAGGGATTCATTTTTCATATAACCTTTATGAGTCTGAAAAAGTGATAAAAGTATAATCAGTTACATTCTCATTGATTTACGAGCATGAGAAAGAACAAATACTAAACTCGGTAACTTATTCTCATGTATTTACGAGCATGAGAAAGAACAAAGACTAAGCTCGGGATTGTTTTCATTTTACGCAAGATTTAAAACAAAACAAAACTATGCTTGGACCTGGTTTCATTTTTACGCAATCTTGAACCAGAGGAAACTATGCTTGAGGTAGGTGGTTTCATTTTTACACAAGCTTGAACCATAGAAAACTATGCTTGTGACTTCCCAACACATAACATAGGGATGGTTGGTACTTAGCCCCCTGCTTAAGAAGCTATAAGTTTAACTTCAACATGAAGTACAAAGGTCGTAGCCAAATTTCCCCCAAGCTTTGTTTCATCCAATTGCAAGGATAATGAAATGAAGCTTCAAATACTAGATGAAGGACTTGACTCAAATAGAGAGGGGGAAAATGATGCAAGAGCATCTCCAACGTCAAGCGATCCGGCGCAGAAGCGGAGGACAGCTGGACGAGCGCCAACACAAATTTTGAAACTTGCTTTGGAAGTTGTTGTGAAAATCTTAAATGTAGTCATTAAGATGAGGCACACTTGTAAAATGTAAACGGACCTTGAGCCATTTTCTCTCATCCTTAGTAGGTAGAAGGCATTTAAGATAGTTAATGCAAGTAGATAGAATTTAATTCTATATGAGACTATTTGAGAGCACAAGAGGGAAACATGATATAGACACCCTCATTGCGCATTGTAACATTATTATTGAAGCAAGAGCAAGACTAGGCAGAGAGATGTGTAAGAACACCCATGTACAGATATTTGGATTAATAGAAAGAGTTGATTCAAATTCATGGTTTGTGTGGTTCTCTGTGTATTGATGTTGAATGATATGCTCATGAATGTTTGCTTCCCGTTATACATTTTCTTTTATATGTTGTGTATATGATTTCATGTTTGAGATTGAAGTATGAGAGGAAGAAGGAATGAGTTTCAATTATTTCTCTACTTGAGCCAGAGAGTTACTGCAAGGAGTGCAGTCGAAGAGTCCGCAAGGAGTGCGTTGACAAAAGGCTCAGGTAGTTTAGCTTTTGTTCTCATTCACCCACAAGTGCAGTTGGGCACAGGAGCCGTGCAAGGAGTGCATAGTCCAAGTGAATTTGAGGGTTGTGAACCTAAGCAAGAGCTGAAGGATTGTTGTTACAGGTGTGCACAGAGTCGAAGTATTCAAGCACTTGAGAGTGTTTGATGGTTTCCCCAAGGAGTGCACATAGGGAGTCTTTTTTAAGACTCAGAGTTGTAAGAAATCTTAGGAAGGATAGGCCTTTGAATTCTACTGAAGAACAGTGCAAGGAAGCCATGACTGGAAGTTCGTAAGAAGCATTGAAAGTTTGCACGCAGGTGGGAAAGTTCCACGATAGAGGAACACTTGAGTCATTTTGTAGGTTTTCATTGGAGGAATGGACGAACGGAGTTCTCCAAGGAGAATTCGTGAATCTCTATGAGCCGTCAGATCTTGTAGAGGTGCAAGGGAAATATGGCAGAGTATTTCAAAGGTGCGAAGCTTAGGAGGGGCAGGACCGCCAGATTTACATGTAGGATCGTGTATTGAGATTTCATGGGTCGAAGTCCCATAAACAGTGCATCAGGAATCGCGAAATCGCGAAACGCGATATCCCGATAGCCAAAGGAACCGTGTGGGCCACAAGGGTCAATAGGTGGACAGGTGGCACATCTTATCAGAGTTTCATGGTGAGAAGGCCTGAAACATATTCTTTAGGATTCATGATATTGCGAACTCCAAAATGTCGATGGAGTGAAGGGACCATTGAAAGGTCAACTCGCGAGCCCATCGGAGTTTCAGCGTATCAGGGTTAGGGAGTTGGTAAGACAAGTTGCTTGATATCGCGAGTGCTAAAATCACGATAGGGAAAGTTCCTATAGGAGAGGGAAAGGGTCAGAGTTGACTTGTGTCGGGTTTCAGGGATTCGAGAACCGAATGCTAGACCTTTAGATTCGCGAAATCGCGAAGTCTGATCTCCCGATTTGTAAAGAAGGGGGATCCCACGAGAGCTGCTATGGGTGCAGATTTCTCGATAGGGAAATAGAGGAACATTAAAGTTCTTCGGGCCGTGAGGAAGAGAAGATCCTATGAGTCGACGTGGACCTTCTGACCTACGGGTGTGATGGGAGGGCGTTGAAACTAAGTGGTATCAGAGCACAGAAAGGTTCTTTGCTTTCTGTAGCAGAGAAAGAAGAGAATCCACCATGTCGCCTAGGAAAAGGGACATGCAATCACCCGATCCAAAGGATAGGGAAATACTGAGAAGAAGAGGTAGACAGATGA
Organism: Picea engelmannii; assembly: GCA_009831015.1. Classification (NCBI taxonomy): domain Eukaryota; kingdom Viridiplantae; phylum Streptophyta; class Pinopsida; order Pinales; family Pinaceae; genus Picea; species Picea engelmannii. Next base: position 141,386 of record ML786118.1, read on the forward strand.
CTGATACATCCATGGAGAGAGAGATGCGTGATCTACGAGCTAGACTCGAAGACATGGAGATGGCGCAAAGACACACAATCAGTGATGGGGATCTAAGTGATTCTGAAAGCGAGATGGAGGCTAAATGAGAAGAGGAAGTTGCAGCTGAAGATGCATCAAACGAATGTTTGATCAGAGCTGTTGCCAGGATGGGAGCAAAGGAAAAGATGGACATTCCTGTTTATGAAGGAAACTTGGATGTAGAGGAGCTTCTAGACTGGATTAGAGATCTAGACACATACTTCTAATATGAAGATGTCGAAGAAGACAAGAAGGTCAAGCATGTTGTCACGATATTGAAAGGACATGCAACATTGTGGTGGGATGAACTACAAGCTGACAAACACTGCAAGGGAAAGTAGAAGATCAAGAGCTGGGACAGAATGATCACGAAGATGAAAGCGAAATTCATCCCCAGGGATTATCAAATTACATTGTTCAGGAGAATGCAGAACTTGAGACAGAAATTGATGACAGTGAAGGAATACACTGAGGAATTCTATAAATTGAAAATCAAGGCAGGTCATCGGGAGAGCGATGATGAAAAGGTTTCAATATATATGAATGTCCTGAGATATGATATCCAGGATGAGATGAGCATGGTAACCATCTGAATGGTGGAAGATTCTTATCAGATAGCTCTGAAAGCTGAGGAGAAGCTGAGCCGAAAGAAAAGTCAGAGGGGTAGAGGCAGAAGTCAGCCCAGAGGCAAATCAGTTTCCCAGGACAAATTCCAGAAGCCCAAGGAGGACTGGAAGAAACCTCAGGGTTGTACTGAGAGAGGTAGAACCTCACAGAGAGGGAAGCATAATGAGCAGAGAGGAGATTATGCTAACAACAACACTTTTCCTTGTACTAGAGGAAGAGGCAGAGGAAGAGGTGGAGTAATCACATGCTTCACATGTGGAAAGAATGGGATCAAGTCTTACGAGTGTCCAGATAAAAAGAAGGATGTTGGAGAAGCTCACATCACCTAAGCACAGAGACAGGATGTTGAGGCAGAAGATGTTGAAGGCGGAAGATCGCTAATGATGCGAAAAGTCCTTTTGACACCTGAGAAGGAGGTGGAGAGTTCAGTCCAAAGGACCAGACTTTTTAGAACTTCTTGTAAGACCAAGGATAGGGTATGCAAGGTCATTGTAGACAATGGTAGCACAGACAATATCGTTTCTACAGAGATGGTAGAGAAGCTGGAGCTGGAGACAACTGATCATCCAAGCCCATATAGAGTTTCGTGGCTATAGAAAAGACACCAGGTAACTGTCACTAAACAATGCTTGGTTGAATTCAAGATAGGGGGATATAATGATAAGATTTTATGTGATTTCATTCCTATGGATGTTTGTCAACTATTGTTGGGTAGACCATGGCAATATGATAGAAATGTGATTCATGATGGGCGAATGAACACATACACCCTGGAAAAGAATGGGAGGACACACATGTTGCTTCCGATAAAGGATAAGGAGGTAAAGCTGGAAGTAAGAAACACAATACTTCTCATGAGTGGGAAGGAACTTCTTATAGAGGTTAAGAACAAGGAGGATACACAGTTTATTGTGGTCATAAAGCCTATAATTGTGTTGACTAGCACAAGGGTATATGATTTACCAGAGGAGATTCAGGAACTGCTCGAAGAGTTCGCTGACATCATAGTGGATGAACTACCTCATTCATTGCCACCAATAATAAGTGTGAGCCATCATATCGATCTCATACCAGGAGCCATTTTTCCAAATAAAGCCGCATACAGATTGACGCCGCAGGAGAATGAAGAGGTTAAGAGACAAGTCTAGGATTTGTTGGACAAAGGTTTGGTCAGGGAAAGCTTGAGTCCATGTGTTGTTCAAATAGTACTCAGTCCGAAGAAAGACGGAAGCTGGAGGATGTGTACCAACTCGAGGGTGATCAACAAGATAACCATCAGGTATAGATTTCCATTGCCGAGGATGGATGATATAATGGATTGCTTAAGAGGAGCAAGATATTTTTCAAAGATTGATTTGAAAAGCAGTTATCATCAAATCCACATGGGAGAAGGCGATGAATGGAAGACAACATTCAAAACAAACGAGGGTTTGTATGAATGGCTTGTTATGTCATTTGGCTTAACAAATGCACCAAGTACCTTCATGAGGTTGATGAACGAAGTTCTGAGGGAGTTCATCGGAAAATTTGTCATTGTGTATTTGGATGACATACTGATTTACAGTAAGACAGTGGCAGAGCATCTAAAGCATTTGGCTACAGTGATGCAGAGGTTGCAGTAGGAGAAGTTGTTGATAAATATGAAAAAGTCCTCATTCATGAAAACAGAGCTCATTTATTTGGGATTTGTTATTTTGGAAAATGAGTTGAGGATGGATCCAGATAAGGTGGAAGTGATCAAGAATTGGCCATCACCGAGGAATGTATTTGAGGTAAGAAGTTTTCATGGATTGGCTAGTTTATACCGAACATTCATCAGGAATTTCAGTGGAATTAGTGTAGCAATGATGGATACAGTGAAGAAAAGACATAAATATTTTCACTGGACAGAAGAAGCTGAAAAGAGTTTCAATCTGTTGAAGAGGAAGATCATGGAACAACCTATTCTAGTGTTGCCAGATTTCCGAAAAACATTTCAAGTGAAATGCGATGCAAGCGGGTTTGCAATCGGGGTGGTCTTGAGTCAAGAAGACAGACCGATAGTGTACTTCAGTGAGAAGTTAAATGAAGTAAAGGTGAAGTATTCCACATATGATAAGGATTTTTATGCCATCATACAGGCATTGAAGAAGTGGAGTCATTATTTGATTCCAAAAGAATTTATTCTATACAATGACAACCATGCACTGCAGTTTGTGAATCAATAGGAGAAGTTGAATCAGAGACATGTCAAATGGGTAGAATATATTCAGAATTTCACTTTTGTAATTAAACACATTTCTGGTACTGCTAACAAATTTGTTGATGCTTTGAGCAGGAAGTGTTTGTTGTTGCAGGAGTTCAGAGTCAAAACGTTGGGTTTTGATGGTATTAGAGACATGTATGCTGATGATAAGGATTTTAAGGAGGAGTATGAAGCAACTAAGAATATAGTTCTCATAGACAGAAGCACATGGATGGAGTACATGATCCAAGAAGGATTACTGTTTAGAGGTAATCAGCTTTGTATTACAAAATGCTCCATGAGGGCGAACTTGTTGAAGGAGAAACACAATGGAGGATTGGCAGGGAATTTTGGTCATGACAAGACGTTCGCAAAGCTGAATGAATCATATGTTTGGTTGGGAATGTGAGAAGACGTCAAAATATTCGTAGACAGATGCAGAATTTGCCAGCATTCAAAAGGAAGGAAGCAGAATGCGGGATTCTATCATCCATTGCCCATACCGGAAAGGCCGTGGGATGCGATTAGCATGGATTTCGTATTGGGGTTGCCAAGAACACAAAGAGGTGTTGATTCAATCTTTGTGGTGGTGGATAGATTTTCCAAGATGGCACACTTTATTTCATGTCAGAAAACTAGTGACGCAACTCACATCGCGAACCTGTTTTTCAAAGAAGTCATTCGACTTGACGGCTTGCCAAGAAGCATAGTTTCGGATCAAGATACGAAGTTCATAGGGAATTTTTGGAGGACCTTATGGAAGAAGCTGGGAACTAACTTGTCATTTAGTTCGGATTATCATCCTTAGACGGATGGACATATAGAAGTGGTCAACAAAAGTCTGGGAGACTTGCTGAGAAGCTTAGTGACAGAGCACCACAGCTAGTGGGACAATATATTACCACAGACAGAGTTTGCGTATAATGATTCAGTGAATCGAAGCACAGGCTAGAATCCATTTCAGATTGTTTATGGCATGCAGCCGAGAGGAATTTCTGAATTGAAGGATTCAGAGAAGATTGCGACTAGGAGTGCTAGTGCAGAAGAATTCGCTTAAGAGATGAAGGAACTTCACAGTCAAGTGAAGGAGCGATTGCAGAATTCAAGTCAGGAGTATAAGTGCAGAGTCGATCAGCATAGAAGACAACTTCAGTTTGAGGTTGGTGACTTAGTTCTGGCACATTTGAGAAAGGAAAGGTTCCCAAGAGGAACATACAATAAGTTGAAGATGAAGAAAATCAGGCCATGTAGGGTCTTGAAGAGATTCGGGGAAAATGTTTATGAGATTGAATTACCCGATGGGATCGGAATTTCTCTGATATTCAACATCTCAGATTTGTACCCATGTAGAGCTAAGGAAGCAGGGACTGGAAATGACCAGCCAGTGATCCATTGGCGAAAACAGATGCCAGTTGCAGAGAAGCTACAGATGGAGTGCATACTGGACAAGAGAGTGAGTAAGAGGACCAGGCGAAAGAAGTATTTTGAATATCTGGTCAAGTGGAAGAATCATCCAGTTGAAGATGCCAGCTCGGAGAGTGAGGTAGAGATCTAGAAGCATGGACAGACCATGAGGGAGCTCATGGATAGGAGCCCATGAAAATTTTCAAGCGAGGGAGTATGATGCAAGAGCATCTCCCATGTCAAGCAAGCTAGCGTGGAAGTGGAGGACAGCTGGACGAGCGCTAGCACAAATTTTGAAACTTGATTTGGAAGTTGTTGTGCAAATATTAAAGGTAGTCATTAAGATGAGGTGCACTTGTAAAATGTAAACGTACCTTGAGCCATTTGCTCTCATCCTTAGTAGGTAGAAGACATTTAAGATAGTTAATGCAAGTAGATAGAATTTAATTCTAGATTAGACTGTTTGAGAGCACAAGAGGGAAACGGGATATAAACACTCTCATTGTGCATTGTAACATTATTATTGAAGCAAGAGAAAGAGCAAGAGCAAGAGCAGGCAGAGAGTTGTGTAAGAACACCCATGTACAGATATTTGGATTAATAGAAAGAGTTGATTCAAATTCCTAGTTTGTGTGGTTCTCTGTGTTTTGATGTTGAATGATATGCTCATGAATGTTTTCTTCCCGTTATACATTTTCTTTTATATGTTGTGTATATGATTTCATGTTTGATATTGAAGTCTAAGAGGAAGAAGGAATGATTTTCAATTGTTTCTCTACTTGAGCCAGAGAGTTCCTGCAAGGAGTGCAGTCGAAGAGTCTGCGAGGAGTGCGTTGACAGAAGGCTCAGGTAGTTTAGCTTTTGTTCTCATTCACCCACAAGTGCAGTTGGGCACAGGAGCCATGCAAGGAGTGTGCAGGCCAAGTGAATTTCAGGGTTGCAAACCTGAGCAAGAGCTGAAGGAATGCTGTTGCAGGTGTGCGTAGAGTCGAAGTATTCAAGCACTTGAGAGTGTTTGACGGTTGCCGCAAGGAGTGCTCACAGGGAGTCTTTTCTAAGACTCAGAGTTGTAAGAAATCTCAGGAAGGATAGGCCTTTGAATTCTACTGAAGAACAGTGTAGGGAAGCCATGACTGGAAGTTCGTAAGAAGCATCGCAAGTCTACATGCAGGTGGGCAAGTTCCACGATAGAGGAACACTTGGGTCATTTTGCAGGTTTTCATTGGAGGAACGGACGGACGGAGTTCTCCGAGGAGAATCCGTGAATCTCCATGAGCCATCAGATCTCATAGAGCTGCAAGGGAGATACGGTAGATTATTTCAAAGGTGTGAAGCTCAGGAGAAGCAGGATCATCGCATTTACACATAGGATCGTGTATCGGGATTTCATGGGTCGAATTCCCATAAATAGTGCATGAGGAATCGTGAAATCGCAAAACATGATATCCTGATAGCCAAAGGAACCGTGTGGGCCACAAGGGTCAATAGGTGGATAGGTGGCACATCTTATCGGAGTTTCATGGCGAGAAGGCCCGAAACATATGCATTAGGATTCGCAATATTGTGAACTCCAAAATGTCAATGGAGTGAAGGGACCGTTGAAAGGTCAACTCGCGAGCGCATCAGAGTTTTGGTGTATCGGGGTTCAGGAGTCGGTAAGATGAGTTTCTTGATATCCCGAGTGCCAAAATCGCGATAGGGAAAGTTATGATAGGAGAGGGAAAGGGTCAGGATTGACTTGTGTCAGGTTTCGGGGATTCGAGAACTGAATGCTAGACCTTTGGATTCGCGAAATCGTGAAGTCTGATCTCCCGATTCGTAAAGAAGGGGGATCCCATAAGAGTTACTGTGGGTGTAGATTTCCTGATAGGGAAATAGAGGAACACTAAATTTCTTCGAGCCGTGAGGAAGAGAATATCCTGTGAGTTGACGTGGACCTTCCGGCTTGTGGGTGTGACGGGAGGGCATTGACACCAGAAAACTATTTCATTTTTTAACGAGCTTGACACAGAAACAAGAACTATGCTCGTAACCTCTGTTTCATTTTTTAACAAGGTTGCCACAGAGACAAAAAACTATCCTCATAACTGGTTTCATTTTTTAATGAGCTTGAAATTAGAAAACCATGCTCAAAGACCTATGTTTCAATTTTTAGTGAGGTTTCCTCAGAGACGAAAAACTATCGTCAAAGTCTGCTTGATCATGGATTCCAAGAGGACATTGCTCCAGAAGGACACCATGTCAAGGGACAAAAATCAGTCATGGCTTTCAAGAGGTCTTCACTGGAAGGAAGAAACACACTCTGGAAGGACACCATGTCAAGGGTTGCAATAGGAGTAAAGAGATCAGGCTCTAACAACCCTATCAAAGAGATCACCATGTCAACTACTGGATCTAAGTCATTAGAAGTTCAAGCCATGGGAGACAACACCACATAATTGACCTGTGGTAGGGGTGATACCGTCTACATATAAGAACCATTCAAGGAGGAAATCCAGGTGGGGTCAATGAAAGAAAGTTGATCAACAGTCACAACTCGTTCATCATGACGGAAATATATCACACGAAAAAGAGTAGACACAATAGCTTTCATGGCATAGACATAATCTCACCCAAGGATTAAAGCAAAATACAAGGGGTCTTGGATGACCCTGACATCAATAAAGATAGTTTTCCCTCCCAAAGTGATAGGAAACTGAGGAAGGGTCCCTAAAGGTTGACTGGTTCTTTTGTTAAAAGATAACAAATTCTGCGTAACCGGGGCAAGCTGAGAACAACCCAAAGATTTCCAAGGAAAAGAGGACAAAATGCTAATGGACACACCTTCATCTATCAACATCTGAGGAACGTCCTGACCAAAAACTTCCACTGTAATCTAGAAAGGAATGTGAGAGGGAAGACAAGGTCCAGTTAGCATACCCCAATTAAAAAGGATGGCCTCATTACTTGGAAGGGGTTTCACGGGAGAAGGAGGAATACCCCCCGACACAATAGAGTCTGTATCAACTAGAAAAACATGGGCAATATCATGTTTACTCTCTAGCAGGATAGTAGGATCGACCGATGACAAGATCAGATCAACCTCGTAGGTTTCATTCTCCAAGGAGGGAATGGGGTCGACAGGTGGAAATGGATCGACCACTTGGGTGACACTCTCGAACGGGAGAGTGGGATCGACCGAGGATGGGATCAGATCGACCGCTTTAGTTTCACTCTCTGAGGGGAGAGTAGGATTGACCAAGGATGATATCATATCAACCACTTTTTCAATTGGTTAAATTAAGGACGTGACCATATTGATGACATGATCAATCAGATTGACCAACGAAGGGTCTAGATTGATCATTCCATCAACTACAGGGAGGTTGAGAGAAACCTTACGATAACCAGCTGGAAGTTGAGGCTGTGAAATGGTCATGTCTTCCAGTAATTTAGAGGATTTTCCATATGAGGGAAAAGGTAAGTTAGATGACTCCCTTTGCATAACATACACAAGAACTTGACTCTACTTTTCTTCTTCCCAATGATATCGTGACTAGTTAATGGGAGGTCATCAACATGTTGTTCAGCGGCTGACGACATGGGTTGTTCAGGGTGTGTAGACCATACTTCTATAACCTTGGGTAGACCAGGGAAATCCTAAGGAAGATGGATACCCTTACAAAGCCTGCAAGGGTACTTGGGCTTACGGGCTGTTTGGGTGATCTTGACCTCATCAACACTCCCAGCATGATTAATAGTAACTGGTTATTTTCCAACATGTTTGACAGTGGTTGGAAGTTTGGATCCTTGCTTATTTTTCTTCTTCTTATTCTTTCGTTTCTTCTTCTTATTCTTTCATTTCTTCTTCTTCTTATCCAACATGTTACTATCTTGAGAGCTTTCACTCGGCGAAGAATATGAAATGGAAGAAGACCTTGCAAGTGAAGAAGCTGAAGAATATCTTATTGGTGAAGACGGTGAAGGATCAACATGATGTTGATGTTCTTGGGGGGAAGTGCTTATGACCGAAGAACTTACTGCATTTGGGATTACCTGAGTAGAAAACAACCATAATGGTAATCCAATTGTGAGACCTAGAAGGCTCAAAGTAGCAATGTGAGGAGGTCCAATGTTTCCATAAGAAGGAAAAAAAAAGGTTCCCATGGAGCAGGAGTTCCTTCATTGGTCATTTCAAGAACTGACGCCATTGAAACAAAGATCGAGCCTAGAGTTTGCTAGGGAAAACAAGCAACACATGCTAAAAATCTAGTAAGAAAGCAAGAAAACAAAACCTTCTTGAAATCCAACGTCGCGGGAACAAAGTAAGAAGGGGCTAAGATAGAGCGGGTGGAAAATTTATGTTGATGACCTACTTAACGAACTTACACCCTGGTGTAAGCTCCCACACAAAATCGTGGGTATACCCTCCAAGGAGCCCGAGTAAGTTTAGCCAACGTCGATTCTAGGTACTGTGAAGACTTGCCCCTCCACAGTCACCTTGTGTAAATACCCTAAAGAGATAGGCCACTAAGGTTACCAATCACTACAGTGATGCCTGGGGAAACAGTCAACAGTTCGATCCATGCACAAGGGCAAGGTATCTAGCCCAAAATCAACTTGAAAGGCTTCCACTCATCATTGTGGGTATACCTCTCAAGTGACCCCCATAATACATGTAATCTCTACACCAAGACCAACAAAGTAGGGTGAGTAACTCTATCAATCTCAATGAGACCTCGTGATTGACCCTTGTGTTAGAAGGGATTCCCAGGCCAAAATGTAGTAAGTGGATTTAATTCTCCCTATCACAAGATACTATGTTTGTTTGCAGCTTTGGAAAGTTATCTTTCACACCTAGTCCAAATCCCTACAACTAATATAATGTAGGTTTGTTACCAGAAAATATAAAAATGTCTAACCAATTTTTATAAGCACTTTATTTTATGGTTTTTTTTACTCAAGAGGAAAATGGCGTGAACAATATGGTTTTTTGACCGACTCAAAATTTATGCAAAGAGATGAAGATGTAATATTTTCATTTCGATGAAAGATATGCTACGAGTAGGAGAAAACATTTATCATTCCCATATTCACAACATCCCAAAATTTATTAAACTCATCAATATAAAGATTCTCAAGAAATGAGAAAAAGAGACTGTACACCAATGCACGATTCATGCCCCCCTGGCCATGAGGGGAAAATGTTTCATAATTTAAGACCAAAAATGTCAAGAATCATGCAATTTCACTACTTCAAATGCAAGGATGCCCCCAATCTAATATAAAGCAAGAAATTAAATCTTTTTGTTTAAAAAATTTCACTAAAAGCAATAATGAACTTTCTTAAAACAAAAAAACCCAAACTAAAAGTTTTCTTTTAAAGAGAACTATTTAGAAGAAATTTGATCTTTCCCTAAACAATTCTAAAGAAAACACACACTTTGTAATTGAAAGACACTCAAAGCAAGAGACTAATCCTTCAAAACCAAACAAAGCAAAGATGGCTAAAATCAACTCAAAGAATATCAAGCAGACTGTAAACAGATCAACATAGGCTCCAAAAGTTCAATCCAGCTCATCAAAGAAAAACTGGGCATCAAAAGATAACAAGATCCAATCCAAAAAAAAATTTACAAACAAGTTTGCAGTGTAGTAGTGAGGTACAGTGAAAAATTAGGCACTTTCGCAGTCTAGACACAGGTAAGGTGTGAGAAGGTTGCACTGGATTGAACAGTAGAGTGCAAAAATCAAGGGGTTTTGCAAGTTGTATACAGGTGAAGTGTGGGAATGTCTGTAATCAAAAGGAATTTGTAAAAATGACAAAGAGTCTAAGTGAAATTTCATAACCAGAGAGTATGGATGGATCTCCCACAAACTTAGAGACCAGAAAACAATCAATCAAAGAAAGGGAAACTAGACTAACCAGGAAAAAATCCGTTCCCCAATGGAGTCGCCAATTTTTTTATTGGATAAATCGATAGGTGCAGACACTATCTGATCTCCCTAGATCCACCTAGATCTATAAAAAAACACACCAGAACATGACGCTTTCCTTAATTTTTAGATATTGAATTTACTAACTAAAGAGGGATAGGTGACATACTGTTTAAACAATGCTTCCTCTCGCCATCACCATCCTAGCTCCATTCCAATGCTCATACAATGATGAACCTGCAACATAATGCAACCAACCAAAGTGATAGTAATAGCATAAGCTCAATATAAATCTATGTATGTGATCAAGGAATCATACAATAAAACACAACAAGCTTATAGGAAATAATCATGTTACTATATCATATTAAATGTGAAAGAGATATTACAACTGTTGGTTGTGGAGCCTGATTATCTTCCTGATTCATAGGTCCTTGATTTCAGCCGTGTTTATACCCCATGAAGTATTTACACCCCAGAAGTATGTACACTCTTCCACGTGGGGGAGTGCAGAGGGGGGATACCCCCTCTGCGGGGTCTGGGGGGTCCATCCCCCCGGCTGGGGGGTCTGGGGGCAAGCAGGCCCCCAGCGGGGGTTTAGGGGCGAAGCCCCCGAAGAAAAAATTGCCTTATAAAAGTATATTGTAATTTCATTGTAAATCTAGACCGTTCATTATAAGGTCGCAGATCTAGCGGTAGAGATTATGTTAGGGTTTTTTCCCTAGAAGGAAACCCTCTTTTATGAGGGAAATGTATTGCGGCTATGTACGAGGGTGAATATTGTATTCTGAGAGAGGAGACTGTGAGAGAAATAAGAGGAAGTTACAGAGGGTTTTGCTGTAGGTTGTATCCCTTCATTTGCTGGATAATAATAAAGCAAGGACCTAGCAATTTCTCTCTTGTATTGTGTGTCTTTTGTGTTTTGTTTCTGCATTTGTTTTATTTTATTGCTCCGCGGTCCTGTTTTTCTAACAACTGGTATCAGAGCGTAAGGTAACTCGCAGGAAAAGAGGGTTCCTGGTTTGAGTGGGAGCAATGTCGGAAGATGGAAAGTTTAGGGTCGAGAAATTTAATGGCCAAAACTACCAGCTATGGAAGATGCAGATGGAAGACTATTTATATCAGAAGGATCTATTCCTACCATTGAGTGGAGTAGCAAAGAAGCCGGCGGCCATGAAGGACGAAGAATGGGATATTCTTGACAGAAAGGCTCTAGGAACGATACGGCTGAGC
>ML786118.1:156067-167800 GCA_009831015.1 Picea engelmannii
GATTCAGATATGGCAGGTGATAAAGACAGCAGGAGGAGCACCACAGGGTATGTTTTTACTATAGGTGGAACAACAGTAAGTTGGATTTCAAAACTGCAAAAGGTCGTTGCACTTTCAACAACAGAGGCAGAGTATGTTGCTGCTACAGAGGCTAGTAAAGAGATGATTTGGTTACAAAGGTTTATGGAGGAATTGGGAAAGAAGCAGGAGAATATAAGGTTGTACTGTGATAGTCAGAGTGCCATTCACCTTGAAAAGAACTCAGCCTTCCATTAAAATACTAAGCATATACAGTTGAGGTACCACTTCATACGATCCACCTTGGAAGATGGAAAATTGAAGATGGAAAAGATACACACAAGCCAGAATCCTGCAGACATGTTAACAAAGGGAGTAACTAGGGAGAAACTGAGTTCTTGCTCAGTTTCAGTTGGTCTTCAAGAATGAAGATGAAGATGAGAAATTTTCCAGGTCCAAGAAGGTTTAGAGTCCAGCATATGCAGCAGCGGTGGAGTTGTTGAGATCAGTCTCCAAGTGGGAGATTGTTGGTTGTGGAGCCTGATTATCTTCCCGATTCAGAGGTCCTTGTTTTCAGCCATTTTTACACCCCATGAAGTATTTACACCCCATAAGTATGTACACTCTTCCACGCGGGGGAGTGCAGAGGGGGGGTACCCCCTCTGTGGGGTCTTGGGGGCAAGCGGGGATTCGGGGGCGAAGCCCCCGAAGAAAAAATTTCCTTATAAAAGTATATTGTAATTTCATTGTAAATCTGGACCATTCATTATAAGGTCACAGATCTAACGGTAGAGATTATGTTAGGGTTTTTTCCCTAGAAGGCAACCCTCTTTTATGAGGGAAATGTATTACGGCTATGTACGAGGGTGAATATTGTATTCTGAGAGAGGATACTGTTAGAGAAAGAAGAGGAAGTTACAGCGGGTTTTACTATAGGTTGTATCCCTTCATTTTCTGGATAATAATAAAGCAAGGACCTGACAATTTCTCTGGTGGATGTAGCCCACACTGGGTGAACCACATAAATCTGTGTCTCTCTTATATTGTGTGTCTTCTGTGTTTTGTTTCTGCATTTGTTTTATTTTATTGCTCCGCGGTCCTGTTTTTTTAACAACAACCATGGCCTTGATGTCGTAAGGTCCCTTCCAACTGTCCTTCATTCCCCACACACTTCCACTCCAATAATTCTGAGAGCATAGATCTGATAATATTCACAATCTATCTTGACAAAATGGCTCATATAACCAAGGTAATAATCTCCAAATCTCAATCCAATCCAAGCTCCAAAATCAAAAGCTCAAAAGCTAATCACATCCAAGCCAACTTTCTCCATGAGAGCACCTCTCTTTTTATAAGATGAAGAGGATAAGGTGAGGAGGTTAGGATGATCCCACCAAATCATGAAAGAGAGTAAGATCCAAACCATTAGGATGCCACCTCACCATGGAAGTTTCTCCTTCTAGAAGAATTGAGAAGATGCTCATTTTTCCCATGTATGATCATTCTTACACCGTGCTTACAGAACAACCTACGAACCTCTCGCAACCCAGCTATGGTGCTGCCTACAAGAATTAGGAATTCTTGCACCCTAGCCATAGTGCAACATGTGAAAATCATCTTTAATAGGGTTTTCATAAAGGAAAATGCAACTTCTTTTCTCAGGAAAATTTCTTATCCCTTATTTCTTCAGGAACTCAGGCCACTGACCCCTTTGAAGAATATAGACAGTTTTACATCATTAACGATCATAGGGATGAAAATAATGTGTAAAATCGGGACATTCCCAAGACATATGCCCTGTCTTTCCACAGACATAACATTTAACTCCACCTCCTCTATTTCTTCCTCATCCTCAAGGAAAATAATTTCTCCCACCAAACGGTCTTCATTGGGAACTTCCTCCTCTTTGAAAGAGACCATATGGTTTCTCATTCTCATTCTTATCTTTCGGTGCCTTATCATAGACAACTACCTTACCTCTATTTAGGCCTCTACTTCTGTTCTACTAGCTCTGGTTTCTGGCCAACTTTTCTTCTGCCTTTAGTGCAATCTGATAAGCATCTTCCATTGTCCTCAGAGTCATCATATTGATTTCATCCTAAATTTCATACCTCAAACCATTTATATACCTGGAAACTTTTTCATCATCCTTCTCTCTTTGTCCGGTCCTAATATTCAGCTTATAAAATTCTTCGGTATACTCTTTCACAGTCATACCCCTTTGTCTCAAGCTCTGCAATTTTCTGAACAACTCTATCTAATAATCCCTAGGTATAAATTTAGCCTTTAGTTTGGCTACCATCCTGTCCCAATTCTCTATCTTTGGTTTTACTTTGCTCCTTCTTTCTGCCTATAGTTAATCCCACCATAGTGTTGCATATCTTTTTAATCTCATGACAACATGTCTCACCTTCCTTCCTTCATCGACCTCTTCATAGTCGAAATACTTATCCAAAGACCTTATCTAGTCCAACAGTTCTTCGGCATTCAAATTAAGTACATACATTAGGATGTCCATCTTTTCTCTAGCTCCCAACTTCACAACATCTTTCAGTAAATGTTCTTCAGCCGCATCTTCCCCTATAATTTCTTCAACTTCTATTTCTTCACTTTCTGCATCACTGACATTTTCAGTGACACGTGTTATCCTCTGTATAGCTTCCATTGCTTCCAACCTTGTGCGAAGTTCTCTCATTTCTCTTCCTACAACACGATTTTCCTTAGGTGGTCCTGTGTGTATCCTCGGTGGCATCGCTTCAACTGTTCTCAACACACCAATTTCAACTTCAAATATTTTTCAGGATTTGATACCACTTGGTGCAGACCCCCCTCCTCTCCAAGGGCTGTGTGACCTCCCAATATTAGGATATTATGAAGGTCGACTTGAAACAACCTCTGATTCCCTACTGGAACCTTTCAAAAACAATCCATAGGTCTTTGCAGACTTCTGCTCATGTTCTCAAGTGCCAAAATACCTATCTCCTCTAAGTGACCACACCCGTGACCATGTGCTTAACTGAAAAGGTGTGTTGCGACTTCGATTATCAACAATATGATTCAATCGACTCCTCATCCTTTGAATTCCCAAGTCCCAAAATTGTGAAAGGGGCTTAAGTCATGTTAGCTCCTCCCTTCCGCCAATGTGACCTCCAGCTATAACTTGGGGCTAACCTTCTGAGCACATCCAGATTTTGTAACTCGCAAACTTCTAGGGCGGTTCACCTCCATTCTCTCGATCCTCTGATATATGAAATTGAAAAATTTTGGAGCACCAAATCAATGGTCACCAATAGCTTTCCAGCCAATGACTGTGATCAAATCATGATTTTGTGTTTTTGTGAGTTCTTGTAACCTGCTACCTCCAACTTTTCGATTCACAAATTAACGAAATAGTGATGCGGTGCCACGTGTCCACCCTCAATGAATGGCTATGATTTATTTTGTAGATTTGGATTTCACAAATTCTCCATGACTCCACCTTTTGACCTCTCTACTCTGCAAGTCAATGAAATGATAATCTATTGCCGCATGTCCTTTCAATGGGCAGTCCCAATAATTTCAGGATTTTGCGATTTGGGGTTTCGGGAGTTCCACCCTACATCTCCCAATTTCTTTGGTATTGAAAAATTTCGATAAGTCCTCATGCTAACTAGTGCACTACTTCTCTGAAATCTAACGGTCTATAATTTTTCGGTTCTTTCCAAGGGAATCTCGACCCTCAATCCTCCTTCGGGCTTTCAATCTCTACGTTCCTTCTCTAAACACTTCAAATCTTCAAAACTTAGAAATTTTTCTAAGTATTTCTTCTCGAGGATTAAAGCCACTATTCCTCTTGAGCGTTATCGATAGAACTTGACCTCGTCCCTTCACACGCTTGCATTTTATGTTTTTTTCAAAAGAATTCCTAACGCCCTCTTGGCATACTCTGCACTCAACCTCTCGAGCACTCAAACTTTAACATAGGTTTTTTCTTGTGTGCAATCCTTGCGCTTGATATGCACACTCTACATATGAAATCTCCCAGCTATCTATTCTGAGTTTTCAAGTCGAAAGAGACTTCTTCATGTGCACTTCTTGCGCTCTACATGCATGCCCTGCATAACCTTACAGAACAGAAATAATTGAACACATTCAATTATTCATTCCTACAGTATGAACATCATTCATTCACAATGCATAACAACACAATCAAGCCATAACAAATATCACACTATGTATATGGGTCAATTTTCTCTGTTCTATTTAATTTTAAAGAGAAAACATAAGTACAGTCTCTATCTCCTGCAACTACAACCTGAAAATTCATCTAAAGACCCAGAGTTTTTTTTGCTCTCCTTCCTCTTACCTAAATACTATTACTTTTTTTTCTTCAGGCAGTTACCTACTCTACCGACTTGATACAATCTAATGACTAATGTGGGCATTTATCCTACACTTGTAATACATTACAGTCGTATAAGGATTTACATTGATTCCGTCATTTCAAACAGTGACTCGGTTTTACACAACCAAAATTAATTAACGAGAATTCCAAAAGGTGTTTTCACCACTTCCAACCTAGTTAATTGTCGGTTCCAGTTTTTTCAATATGCTGAAGTGTCATTTTTCTTCCACATCCTCGCTTTCTTTTATTTGACAGTAATGCTCTTGCATCAGCATAAGACAAATATCAAGTCTTCAACTTTGGACCTTGGTTTTTGAGTAAATAAATACCATGCATGAAGCAATGAACCCCAATGCTTAATATAGGGACAAATTCTCTCTCTTTGTCGTTCCACTTTGGGTAAGGATTCCCAACTTTCCTTTGTAATTTTGTTGATTTTATCTGCTATAGGGGATCAAAAGTTCCCTAGTCAAATTATTTCAAGAGTGTAGAAATAGGCAACATATAACCATCTACAATGACATTTGTGTTGACATGGATTTCAATAAAGGCTTTCGAAGATAGATAGAGTTGATAGTTAGAAAATACACCCAGATACATTCTATCAATTATGAGAAGGTTTTATTTGATGTAGGTATATTTTGAAACATGACACATTGTATTTCATTATGTCAACAATCTAAAAACATTTTCCCAATAAAACATCAAATGAATCCTGGACATCGCTTAATAAATAAAGGAAATAAGGACCCCATAAAGGCTACAACTAAAGGAAATATTGTCATAGTACATCAAGAAGTAGAAAAATCAAGTATTTTCCCTTGTAGAAGAGCCTAGAAAATAAGCCATCATCTATGAATCTGATGCAACTTTCCTTGCCCCAAATAATTGTGGAATTAGTGACCTTGTTGTCCCCTTTACAAATGTCATGGTCATAACTAGAGACACAAAATACCCAAAAAACAAGGTCTCTAGATCTTAAATCCTATCCCCTTTCCCAACAACAAAACCCCATTCTACTCCTCCGCCCATCAACCCCCAATGATCGAGCTAATCCATTCCCCCTCAAAAAAAGGACAAAGAAAGCCACACCAATGTTGTAGAAGAAGAGGATGAGGTGTTTGGAAATTTGGGCATCACCCTCCTAAGAGAGGAAGACAATAATGTACTAGAAATAAAACACAATGTGTAATCAATGGGCTTACTATATCGTTACCTTTCTATTCAATGCGTGTAATCTTATCTTTATGACTTTATAAATAAAGAAGTCATAATTTCAAAATTCAAAACCACTTCCATCACTCGCTCATTTGATCATCACTGTCCATTCTTTTTATTTATCTTTGAAATCGAAATGGAACTAGAAACAAGAAGATCGGGGGAATGACTCAGTAGGAGTATGAGAAGAAGGATATCGAGAAGAGCTCTTGCTGATCCTGATACTCTCACTCAAATTTTGTTATAGCTCTCTGATATACGTACGAGATCGAACAATAGTACTCGACCCAATATCTCAGGGCACCAACTAAGGAGGCTAGACCATGACCTTAGCCATACTACCCGACTACCCAAGTACTAGAGAGTATATTCCCGAGTGTTGTTCTCGATGGCACTATAGCAGTCAGGTGGTCGATTGGTTTATCTAAAGAGGGCTTTAAGAAATCTAGGCCGATCAATATACAAGTTTCGTTTGATGCACTACCACTCGAAGGGGTACCAATAGGGGTTACAAGGGTGGCCAAAAGATGTGCGCTTAAGTACCACTTTTATTTCTTGTGTGGATGAATCCTGACCACAGGTTTATATGTGTAGTGACAGATCTTTGTAGCTTAAAGTAGTTGGAAAACGTCTCTACCCTGAAAAAAGAATTTAACCTACTATTTTTTGCCGAGGAAAGTGCATTGATACCACTTGTAATATTCAAGATATAAAAAGTATGCAGAACATAAATGAAATTCTAGAAATGGCATATGGACAACAATATAACCAAAACAACACCAGAATAATAGTAAAATGATAAAATAATAACACTATAAAGAGACCTTCAATTACCGAGAGCAATGTTCACTTGCCTTTTCGAGGGGGAAACCTCCATTCAAGCAGAGCTCTCTTACAATAATATCCAAGACAAAAGTTCTCATACCCTCGACTCCTATTTATAATAAATATGTTTATCAAAAGAACCATCTAAAGGAAGATCCTTCTAGAAGTGAAATCTTCTATTAGGTCTTATTACATTTGGCTTATTCTTCATTATTTCTAGGTCTTATTAATATTGACCTTTATTACACCGGAATATATTATTATACCTACGTGAGGGGTTAGGTCCCTAACAAAGTGGTTGACCCTAAAAAGAGGAAAATGGGTTAAGTGGTCAAGTGGAAAATTGGGAAAAGTTGGACAAAGTGACTATGTGGACAAAGTGGCCTAGAAGATGCTTCTCAGTAAGCTACTTGGAGAGTATAAATAAGAGGCAAGGGTCTCTTGTGAAATGTATCTCTTGAGCATATATTGAAGATCTATTCTGAGAGAGAGAGTGGCTAGATAATCTCATGAACGTATCAAAGTTTATGTAAGTCTGAGATCTTGACGACGAAAGTTTTGTAAGTTCAGAAACCCTAGTTTTTGAAGGAGTACACGCATAGGAGTAGGACATAGAGCATACATACATGGGTTGTAGTGAACCATAGAGAGTACACACGTGGGATGAAGGAGGTAGAGCACATAAATTTGGATGAATTCATGAAGACTTGAGTGTGAGATGGTGCTAAGTTCTTGACAGTTGAAGTAAGTTTTAGATATGCTTTCTATGGGCTCAAATATTCCATAGAAACACTGGTATGGTTACATAGTTGTCTTTATGGATACTCTTTCTTATTGTATGGTGAGTGTTTGAGGCATTCTTGATATGGATTTTGTGATGTTGGTTGATTGATAGAGGGTAAAATCATGAATCTGGGTAACACTTTCGTGACAATCGGGTCTCCAAATTTTCTAGCGGCAAGTTTTTGGCCGAAATATTTTTTGACCGAAAAGTTTCACGTCAAATTTAATGGTGCCCTCGAAATTCGTGTACAACGTTTTTTGGGTGAACTATTTTCTCGTGGTAAGAATCTTTCGATCGAAAGACTTTTCGGCCGAAACGTTTATTTTTAACGGATTCCGTTAAAAACTAGGTTTCGGCCGAAAAAATATTTCGGCCGAAAACCTGAAAATGGGACTGTTTGCAGGAAACTGCAAATTCTCTCCATCTTACTTCATCTTTGGAGGTAGCGGACTCCTACAAATACTCAGAATTTAGTTTGAGAAATGATACCAGCATTTTTAAAATTGAATCTACTTTCATTGGGTATAATTTGTTTCCATTTTCATTGTTTTTATCTAATTTTATTTAATTTTATAAAAAAATCACTAAATAATATTTTTAGGTGAGATAATGATTCGGTGAAATGAAAAATCCATATCTCTAAAAATACACAACCGAAAATTATGGAAAATTTATATTCATAATTTTTAAACGGTTCTCTTCAAAAGGGTATTTTTAGATTTTAATTTTAAGTAAAAATTAAGATATATACAAGGTGTAGAAAAACACATGTTTAAAATCTGCAACATTTCCATCTTGGTCATCTTAAAAAAATTCTAGAAATTATAATATTCATCCGTTAGATTCAAAATTATAGTCATAATAAAATAGAGTCTCTGTAGATTGTTGCAGTATATTTCATTTCTTAAAAACATAAGTTTAATAATAGATACATTGTTGTGGAAAACAATAACTCATTATCATTCCTTTCATGTTTAAGGAACATACTGTTAAACAATTGTCAAATTGACATATCAAATCTTGATAAAAAAAAATTGAAAAATAGTCATTAGAAATATAACAAAATTATTCACATCTTTGTTTTTTTACTGTAAAGTGAAATTCTAAATAAAAAAAGTACTTTTGTATGCCAGAAGTTGAAGAACTTGTGAAAATACAGTTTTTTTTGTCATAAAACAAGCAAAAGTGTTACCCACCTTCATGATTTTACCCTAGAGTGAGAAACAATCTTATGGTTCAGTACTGATATGATTGTTATAGTATACTGCTTGCGTATACATGATTAAGTAACATTCATATTGCATGGTTGAGGAGCATGAGTAAGTTGTTGGAGAGCGTAGATGTGTTGTGATTGATATTGGACAGTGAAAGACAGAAGTGAATGTGATTGAAGGCTACAGAGCATCTGAGTTTTTCATGGAGATAAAACCCTAGTTGTTCATAAGTCACACGTAGGCTGTAGTAAAGATAGGTTGCATACATACGCGAGGTTTACTACTGGTAGGGCACATAAATATGTGTACTGCACTACTAACAGATCTCGTACCCGCTAACATATTGGTATATGTTGAGGATTGATTCCTCATATCAGTTGGTGTTGATTTGTGTAAGCCAAGTCTTGCATTGTAGAGTTGGTGCTCTTGTTGAGTTGTAACTCTATTCAGTTGTTGTTGATAACCCAAGGATTGTAGTCCGTAATAAAAATAAAATTGTACATACATCTTGTGTTCTTTGTGTTCCTTGAGGTTACGACTTATTGATGATATATGTTGTTGATATATGTTACTTATGTATGTTCACATTTAACTGGTTAGAAATGGAAACAATAAGTAATGAGTAAATGGTGATTGCTAACCAAGGAGTTGTGTTAAAGGGAAAAGTTTGAGAAAAATCAACACACTCATTCACCCCCTCTTTAAGTGTGGTCAATGTTTCCAACAACTCCTTAGTATGGTCAAGATCCAATTAGTCCCAAGTCGCACAAAGGTGTTTACCAAATTCCGTGCACATGTGGGAAGACCTACATTGGAGAGACATGAAGAACAATTAACACAAGAATCAAGGAACATAAGACATACATCACTCATAACAGGGTTAATAAATCATCTCTTACAGAACATGCTCATAAAACCAAACATCAAATCATGATTGAAGATGTTAAGTTTCTTTCTGAAATGGATCACTGGTCCTAGAGATGGATAAGCGAGGCCATTGAAATATCCAAAAACCCAAACTTCCTAAATAGGGATGATAGTTTGATATTGAGTATAACTTTGCTTCCTATCTTTTATAATCCTCAACTTGTGTTCCCCCACTTTCGCTCTCTTTGTCTTATATCATGTCATCCTTATAGTTCATGGTGTTGGCTTTTCTCTTTGTGTGTTACTTGATCTTGTTTTCTTAAATGCTCTCCTTTGCTCATGATTATTCGTATGATTCATTTTATCATTCTATTTGTGATGCTTTATTGAGTGCTATAAGCATTTCGAGAGCAAAGCCTATTTTACTTTCTTCTTTGACTTGAATGTTTTTTATGATCATTATTATAATTTATTTTCTTTTTCTTTTGATTGCATTGGCCTAATTGATATTGTTTTATTAGCTAGATATTGTCTTATGTTCTTTTTATTATAATAATTATTATTTTACCTCTCATTATATTCTCTTTATTGGTTCTATTTTATATTTTATTTATATATCTCTATTATCTTTTTGTGGGTCTTCATTAGCCTCTAATATTTTGATTATTGTTTTTGCGTTTTCATTAATTTTTAATGTTTGGATGATTTTTATTTGGATGAATTTTTTTAAGTTGTTGCCTCCTTATTATCATAATAATCATTATTATGATTATTATGATTATTATTATTGATTTGTAGAGAACCAAATTACATTATGCAAGTGTCTTAAGAACAACTCATCCTTGGAAAGAATGGAAAGCCCAAAAGTGCCAAACACTAGGATAAAGAGCTACAAAAAAATATATAACATAGGTCTCAAAGATCGCAAAAGAACTGAAGAAAAAATAGAAAACATGGCCCCCAACACAAGAGAAAAGTGTCAACATCACAATCCCAAATAAAATCCGCTGACCGGACGGACTAGGTCAGAGCGGTATATAAATATCATACCAACAACTCCAACTAATAGAAGAACCCAACAATCCATGAAACATCTATAAAGGAGCGGCCAAAAACCTGCACGTCCAATAGAAGGACCTCCAAGTGTTGACCATAGGCCAATCAACACCACACGCCCTTACTAAGGACCTCAAAAATATGACCCCACCACCACATATATGAGAAAGAGGAACTAGAAACCCACACTAGAGGGCCCTGATTTGAGTATACATCGAACCCTGAACGTGTCGGAAAAACCAGATAGAAAAAAAAAATTGTAGAAGGAAAACCCCTAGAAACCCTTTTTGAGAGAAGGCAACAAAGAAAACCTCCAAAGAGAACCAAAAAGTGGGATGGACCAAATCTGAGCGGCATACAAACCTCTCAGGAATAAGAGAGAGTATAAAAAACTCTAAACCCTAGCCACTAAAAGTCTGAACTCGTCACTCAAACTTTGTGTTATCACTGAAATTTCGTCCACACATGGCGACAAGAACTCTGCATCATCAAAACAGGACTGGAGTCATTCATGGAACATGATTAATTCCACAGCATTGCAAAAGGGTCAGAAAACTATACAAAATGACCAAAAATTTGAAAGGTGCTTTACATCATCTGGGTGCGCGCGCGTATGCGCGTAACAGAAACGTACAAAGCGCGCGTATGTGCACAAGGTGCGGCTGTTGGGAGAAAAACCCACGTGCCTACTAAACGGTGCATTTATTGAAATTGGTCGGCCTCCCAACCACTAATCGATCAACTCCCAAGCCGATTTGACACCAAATCCGAGCTCAATCCTTATGGTGGGCTGGTCAAAGACCTAATTGAGCCCTAAAGAGCCCCTTTTCACATTCAAAAGAGGTCACATAATAACCCAATTCTTGGCTATAAAAAGCCATGAATGACCACCATTTTCTCAAGGAATTATTTGTATTGTTATGCTGTTGAGATTGCTAAGGACTCATTCTTTGGCAATACACATCATAAGTTGCATTTCATAGATCTATTCACCCCTCACTTGAGTGAATAAGCTTGGAGTTCTTTCACCCACATTTTCATCTTTTCATTGTAAGGAGAGCAAGCTTTGAGGGCCTCAAGAGCCTTCCATTGGAGAAAGAAGGGACCCAAGTCCCCTTTCTTCTTTGTGCCTTTGGATTTCATCAATAGATCAGCTTATACATTGGTGATATTGGTCCATTTGTCTCTATTTTTCATTTTCTCATATGCTTTTAGTTTTTTTTGTTTTAGTTTAATTTTTGTTTATAACTTTGTTGTTTTTCTTTCTAACCTTTTACTTCACAGCTGTCATGCCTAGCAGAGCCCAACTGGGCATGTAAGCACTCTTAATTTTCTCACCTAGTGACGAATTGGGTGCAAACAGATTG
>ML786118.1:169654-181562 GCA_009831015.1 Picea engelmannii
AGGACATCTACCCAGGTGGCAATTGTGGGCTGCAATTGCACCTTGATTGGATTTTGTGTGGCTATTGGGAAGTATCGCCAGCTCTTTCGGGATATTGCCCCCTCTACCCCTCATTATAACCAGTTATTTCATTCTTCACTAGTATCTCTTCCGGTGACTTCAGACCCCACTATTGAGAGCTATTGGAAGATCCAGTGTTATTTGTGAGGAAGGACGTTATGTCTTCTAGGACACGAGCATTTGATTTATTTTTGATTCCCCCATGCGGACAAAAAACCCTCTTACCCACATATATGTTTCTTTCTCATTTATGTATGATGCACATCTGATTACAGTTTGACTTTGATATATATTGTGTAAAGAAAATCATGGCAAAAGGCTCTTGTTTCTATTTTTTTCTCTCACCACTTGTTGCACACATTTCACACAATTAGTCTGACATCATAGGGGAACCACAGAACCCCCGTCGTTCACGACGTTTGCTCAATATTCCTCCTATCTTAGGAGGAGTATCTGGTAGTACCCGCTCTTCGGTACCTCCTTCACACACTCCTGTGAATGCCACTATCTTAGGATCATCTTTGCTTGGTTCTACCTTACTTGGGTCTTCTTCCCAAGGTCATCCATCTACTTGCTCTCCTTTGCATGGAGGCGGGGGACCCACTTCCTCTCAAGGAGGGAGCACCAACCCACCTAGTCCCCATCAAGGGTCAAGTTCACAACACACCATGGTCAGAGCTAACCCTCCACCCCCACTACAGATGCCATACTTGGCCTCTCTCAACATTCCAGATCTCACAAAGCTCACCAATGATCCTATATTGCATGACGCCACATGGCCTGCAATGCCAACCAAACTTCCTTCAGACATACCAAAATTTGAAGGGAAGGCAGGGGATGACCCCGCCAATCACGTCATGACCTTTCATCTATGGTGCTCTTCCAATAGCATCATGGAAGACTCTATCAAACTGCGTATTTTTCAACACACACTTACTGGCCCATCAACCAAATGGTATGTCGAAGAAAAATCTGGGTCCCACACGACCTTTGAATCCTTGGCTAAAGCCTTCTTAACTTTTTTCCAATTACCCATCTGCCATGACAACGGTCTAGAACTATTATCTAACTTCAAACAGTCCTCAGCCACCCACATTGCTGACCATATTCATGACTGGCGTAGGCGACGTAGTTTGTGTAAAGCAGAAACCACCAAGTAACAATGTCTTGACTGGTTTCTTAGATCACTTGTCTCTCTCCTTGGTAAGGATGTAGCTTCCACCTTCCCACAATCCGAAGAGGAATCCATCAGTAAAGCCCAACAATATGACCTCATCTACGCACAGTCATGATACTTATATATGGTACTTCATGATCTTCCCAAACCTGTTCCATTTGGTCAAGACAAACCTGGGATGTCTCACTCAGCAGACGGACTAATAGGTGCCACCACACACCATAGTCCACAACCCCAACCACCACTGATGTATGGAACGCCTCAGTATCCACCATCATATGGGGGCACTTCTTATTACCCCCCACCCCCTTATCAACAACCATATCCTGTTGCTATACCTCCACCCACCAGTGGACCACCACCAGCACCCTCCATACATCAACCTCCTCCAACCACCAGTGGTACTCCCTCCACATCAGCTTATAGTACTAGTGAAAGCACTGCGCCTTCCTATGCACCTTATGGAGTGGCACCACCACACAATCCTTACTTTCCCTTTACTGGCCCTCCACAACCCATGGATCCCCCACATCCTCATACGGGGGTAAATTTTGTTCAACCCTCTGCTGCTCAACAATATCAAAATTTTGAATAGTTGAACACAACCAATCCAAATCATCCATCAAACAACACTAAGAGGAAAGGAAGGAACGGGAATAACAACAATCCTGGTCAAGGCGGGAATCAACCCCCACAGCATCAACCCACTGGGGGCAATCAGAACCAAGGGAACCAAAACCCCCAAGGGGGAAATAACAACAAACGCCAAGGGCGGAACACTGTTAAAACCATCCACCCTTGTGCTCTTTGTGGTGTATATGGTCATTACACTCACCATTTCCCACAAATCGCTGATTTCAAAAGGTTGAAGGACTCTAGAAGTCTTCCCCCTTCCCCTGCGTAATCTGCCCCGTAGCAGGCACAACAACAATATGCACAACAACCCCCTCTCGCCATGCTACAAAATCCTATCCCACATCAAGGTGTGATAAGCACCCAACGGGACATACAACATCCCCCACCCCAGGTGGGCCAATACCACAATCCCAACAATCCAACAGAGCGAACAATTCTCCTCACCAGTGAGGAAGAAATCCTTCTGCAAACACAAAATCGTCAGTATCCTGCAATAGCTGATTCTACTCCTACATCTATAGAAACAAACCCTACATCGACGGGACCTCCATTGGTGATCCCTCGCCCTTCCGCCGAACCACCATTATGAATCCCTCGCATCCCATTACACAGGAATGTCCACAACCCACAGTCTAGGGCCGCTCATAACTACAGCTTGGTAGATGACTTAGCACAATCCCCGGCTACCATGTCAGTTCTAGAAGTCCTCCAGACTTGTCCTACTCAGTGGAAATCACTACTTTCCACTCTGGGCACAGTCGACCCTGCCGATACTCGACTCATCACCTTTGACCTTGATAGCTGCGAACCGCGTCTTCCCGCCGCAGTTGCTATTCAAATACCAGTAAAAATACGGAACATCACCATCCATCGATGTATCATTGATGAAGGGGCATCTACATGCATCATGTCCAAAACAGTATGGCAGAAACTTGGTTCCCCAGAACTGATACCTTCCGCCATCACCTTACGAGCTTATGACGAACGACCATCATCTCCTGAAGGGCTCTTCCAAAATGTCCCCGTAGAACTCGGGGAAAAAACTATTCTCATTGACATCGAAGTTATTGACGCTCAGCTTGATAACAATATCTTGCTTGGACGTAGCTACATGTATGCTATGAAGGCAGTGGCATCATCCATCTTTCGGACAATCATGTTCCCCCACAATGGAAAGATTGTAACCATTGACCAAGTCTCCCATTACGAGCCAAACCCATCTGCCAGTCTCGATAACATTCTTCCTCTCATTCACACCAAAAAAGAAGTATATCCACTCGTCGAGATGGGTCCTGGGATTTTTAAAGATCCATCCTTGTTAGGGACATACCATGGAGCACCACCACTCCTTCCCCCTGGTCAAGTATGCGTCATCTCATCTAACGAAACTCAACAGGAGGATGCTCATCCTCCTCAGGAGGCTTCAGTCATTCCTGACATCTCAACAGTCGCAACACCACTCCCACAGGAGCCTCCTGCACATTCGTCGACACCTACAGTCCACGAATCCACATCCCCTCAAGGGCCTAATCCCATTTTGGAAACAGTTCCCCGACCCCTCACTCAAATTCCCTTCTTTTACCTGCCACCCGGTATAGAAGATTTCCAGGTAGAAACAACGCTCACACTACCCAATATGGTGTTAGCAATCCCAGTGTGGTACTTACACCCACCTGAGACGGTCCCTCGCCCATAGGCAGGACTCCCCATGATGATTCCTGTCCTCACTCCCACTACTCCCATACTCCCTAACCCCCCTGCTACTGCTGGGGGCAAAAGAAAGCAGAAGGAGCCCATTGCTCCACTTCCTCCGCGCATCCCACCACCTTGCACATTGTGTGACAAAGAGGGTCACCAAACCAACAACTGCCCATCACTACCAGAATTACAGAAATTGATTCCCCCCAATCCAACCCCCGCACCATCCATTACTACTGCTACCACTCAAACTTCCAGTAGTAAAGGGTTGAAGACCAAATTCGTGTGTGCCATCTGTTCTGAGTATGGCCATTACACCCATCATTGTCCAGCACTGCCTCGTTTCCAGCAGGCATTAGCTATCATAAGCCGAGACTTTCAGAACAACCCACGCCCTGCTACGTCCTCTACAACACCTATCACTAGCATTCGCTATGTCACTACTTCAGTCAATGAACGCATGAGATTCCCTTGCTCTCTTTGCGATTCATTGGCTCATTTTACCTACCAATGTCCGATCATCATCGAATATCGACAACGTTAATTAGCCCTACTACACCAACCCGCAGAGGCAGTAGTTGACCTTACTTCGCCATTAGCGAATCTTCACATCATCTCTCCTGAACTCGAGGCACTCCCAATGCCTCCTTGGTTCTTAGATGACATGTCTGAGGATTTACCCCGTAACCCACCCAACTCTCCCACTCATCCCCCTGCGGAGACTCTCCATCCCACTACTACAGGTACCCCTCAATACCTCAATATATGGTTTATGTTGAGTGAACCCTCACCCTCTCCTAGCATTACCTCCTCTGTTTCTACAGCAGGGGGTAACAACACTGTCACTGAGATCACTCCTCACGATCCATTATAGTCCCGTAGTTTCCAATGCGACGAAGAAATACTGGAAGAGCTACAATGCCGGGACTCTCCTTGGGACGCACTACATCATCGTGCACTCTTCCTTCCGCAATAAGCCTTGTTGCCTCCTCGCCACAATCCCATTTAGGCATTCTAAACCAAGGACTTTATTCCACCAGGGACTATTGATTGGTTCAACAATCCTATTCCTGCACCCGATGCTTTTGAAGAAGGTAATCTGGCTAACATTTCCCCCACCATCAAAATCGACATTTCCATTAAACTGGGCATCGTCGAAGAAATCATCATTGGAGCTGCTTGCACTCCTCAGGAAATCACCGCATATAAATCCCTCTTCTAGGAATTTAGGGATATCTTCACCTGGTCATACATGGAGATGCCTGTCCTCGACCCCTCTATTGTCGAACATCGCATCGACACCTGGCCCGACATCACACTGGTTCGCCAGAAACAGTGACCGCTACACCCATCTAAAATTGACAAATTGCGTACGGCCAAGTTCATTTACCCCATCACTTATACTTCATGGGTTTCCAACCCTGTACTCGTCGACAAAAAATAGGGATCTATCCGCGTTTTCACCGACTTTCGCGATCTCAATAACGCATGTCCCAAAGACAACTTCCCAACGCCTTTCATCGATGATTGTGCCAGCCACGAGGCTCTCTCCTTCATGGATGGATTCTCTGGCTATAACCAAATTCAAATCCGCCCAGCTGATCAGTACAAAAACGCATTCATTACCCCGTGGGGTACGTTTGCATATCGTTTCATGCCCTTCAGCCTCAAAAATTCCAGTGCAACTTTCCAGTGGGCCATGACATACATCTTTCATGATCTGGCTGCAATCATGCTCGCTTACTTAGACGACCTCACCGCTCGATCCAAGAAGTGCACCCAACACCTCGATGATTTTCGAGTCATCTTTCAACGGTGTCGTCAGTACAACATCCGCTTGAATCCTCTCAAGTGTGTCGTCAGTACAACATCCGCCTGAATCCTCTCAACGGTGTCGTCAGTACAACATCCGCTTGAATCCTCTCAAGTGTGTCGTCAATACAACATCCGCTTGAATCCTCTCAACGGTGTCATCAGTACAACATCTGCTTGAA
This sequence comes from Picea engelmannii, assembly GCA_009831015.1. Lineage (NCBI taxonomy): Eukaryota > Viridiplantae > Streptophyta > Pinopsida > Pinales > Pinaceae > Picea > Picea engelmannii. Next base: position 175,220 of record ML786118.1, read on the forward strand.
TCCTCTCAGTATAACATTGTTGTGGCTGTCGATTACTTCACCAAATGGGCGGAAGCTATGCCCACCTTCAACAACACCGCTGACACTGCAACGCGTTTTTTCTTCAACCACATCATATCCCGGTTCGGAGTACCACTCCAACTAGTCTCCGATCATGGGAAACATTTTGAGAATGATATCTTCGTCGAACTCTCATCTCGGTTAGGCTTCTCTCACGATTTTGCCTCCCCGTACTATCCTTAGTCAAACAGACAGGTCGAGGCAGTGAACAAAATCCTCAAGACCATGTTACAATGCACGGTCAATAAACATAAAACCAATTGGCATCATATGTTATTTTTCGTGCTATGGGCTTATCGAACGACAGTGAAGACCTCCACGGGTTTCACACCCTTTCACTTAGTCCATGGGATCGAGGCAACTCTTCCCATCGAGTGCGAAATTCCCACCCTTCGCATCGCAATTGAGATTTTACCTGACACTGCTCCAATGGAGCAACGCTTGTTGAACTTGGAGTCTCTGGATGAGGATCGTCAATCCTCATTACAGAACAACGAGGCAGCTAAAAAATGATCCAAAGCTACCTTTGATCGCCATGTCAACCTTCGCTCATTTTGCGAAGGAGACCTCGTCCTCGCCTACGATATCTCTCATGATACCTTTGGCCACAGCAAATTTGAATCACTCTGGCATGGCCCTTACATCATCCAACATTTCCTCACCAAAGGCGCATACATCCTGGCCTCCCCCGAAGGCCTCACACTCAAAGAACCCGTCAATGGGTTATACCTCAATAAATTTTATGCTTAAACGTAGTCACACTACTTTAGGTTGTTTTTCTTTTTCTAGCGTTTTTAATCTTTTTTCTCCCTCATCTAAACTATCCTTTCTGCTATTGGCAGATCACTCCTCCACCAGCTTACCACATTGGTTACGCCGACGGCGCCAACCGTTGGACACAAAATCTCGGTTCGACTGCTTGGGCTCTCTACACCCATTCACATGAAATGCTACATTCCAGTGGCATCTGTTTAGGACCAGCAACCAATAACCAAGCCGAATACACTGCTGTCATTGGCCTCCTGACCGACGCCCAGCATCATCATATTCGTCACCTTAGCATTTTCCTCGACTCTCAACTGGTCGTTCTCCAACTTAACAATGTGTACCGTGTATGCGATCCGTGCCTCTTTCGCAAATACCTGGAGGTTAGATTATTATCTCGACATTTTGATTCCATTACATTTACGCATATTCCAAGAGAATTGAATCAAACAACAGATGAAATAGCTAACATGGTGCTAGATTGGCATATATCACATCAAGCTACACATACATAAACATCTCATACATCCTGTCAACAACATATAGATAGAATCAACATCATCAACATCAACACATTTGGATCTCAAAAACATGTATACTCATATATATATATATATATATATGGGCCCATCCGGCCATCTGAATGTTTATATACAACAAAAATACATCGGCCCTCGGGCCCGTGCCACATCTCGGTACAAAAATCGACTCACCAGCCTATCAAAAAATAGTGTACAAAATATATACATACAATCAGGGGGCCTCTATCGCACCCCCAGTTGCCCCTCCCTCAGGAGGAGGTGGTGGCCCACCCCTACCTTCCCCAGGCCGTGGTGGTGGAGCACCTGCAAGACCCTCCTGCCTCGGCGGCAGGCGTCCACTAGTCATGGCGGCGAGCACAGTTGCTCGTCGCATGATTGACCGCCATGGTGGCGGTAACCCTATACACTGCTCCAGGAACTCCTCGTCCTGGATACGAATCCACATGCCCTCAGGCACGTCCAACAACACCGTCTCAAAACGACAGCGGATATCATCATCATCACCTTTGGCCGCCGCCGGCGGAGCATGTGATGGCCCCGCACCAAGGTCATCAAAACGACGTCTCCTCGCCGGTCTCCCGGGCTCTGCTGGTGCCCCCGCAGCCTCATCCTGTGGCCGCCTCCCTCCACGTGGAGGTCTCCCCTCTGGCTGCACCGGCAGTCTATAAAACTCCACCTCGCGCCCGTGAGGTGCCAAATCTGCACATGCACAAAACAAACAACAAACAGATCGTATCAGTGTCTATACATCATACATATGAACTGGTATATCAAAATCACAGCATAAATCAAAACATATAAATACACAACATACCTTTGTGATCAAAAACCTCCCCAGGAGGCAATACCATGTTCGAGTCCCCCCGGAAGTCTACCCCAGCATAGGGGTACTGCAGTATGACCTACGACATCTCCCACCATATCTGCGTCGTCTGCGCCGAAAAGTAGTACCTGCCTTCGCCACCACCGTGGCGAACCAAAATTTGAGACCACCGCCTCAAGCGCGGCTCTCGTACCCCTGGTGCCTCTAGGAGCACCCTCGGGCGCAACATCGGCACCCTCTCCAAGAAATAGGCTACCAGGATGGAGCCAAATGCAAACTCCTCGACGCCTCTAGACCGAAAATGGTCCCGCTGCGCGATCATCTGCGCATGCAGGGTCAACCCCCAGGCGAACCGTTCACGGCCCACCACCACCCTCTCCATCAAAATCAGCTCGCCACCACTGATCCGGTGGGTCGCTCGTGACCCATACACCCGAAATATCATCGCCGCGATGCAACGATGTAGTAGGGCATCTATCCCATTGATACTCATGGTCGTCCCAGCCATGTAGCGCTCACCGGAGCAATATCGCTCGGCGACAGTGCGCAGATGCGTGTCCCTCACCGTCACAGGCTCTGCCGACAACGGTGTTCCCCGGAAAGGGAGCCCTGTCAAGAAGTAAATATCCTCCATCGCAGTGAAGGGGATCTGCTCTCCTTAGACGACGAAGCAGTGCTACTCGAGGCTCCACATATCGAGCATGAACTGGAGCAAATACTCCTGGGCCCGTATCAAAGGGCACTCAAAAAACTTTAGCAACCCACTGGCTGCTAAAGACGCTCGAACTACAGGCCTCGCATTGGCCACAGCATCTCGCAGCTGCAACCAGTCCCGCTCGCACCACCGCACATCCATGGTCACTGCTCCCCACCTGCACACAACCCAGAGTCCTATATTATCTTAAGCAATCATCCAATACATCAAATAAGCTATTTTTTCACCCTGAAACCTTGCCTCAAAGGCACGGTTTTACCACCCACAGGCGCGCACTATACAGGCATGCATGTGTGCATGCCTATTTTTCCCACAGGCACGCTCGTGAGCACACCTATTCACAATACAGGCGCACGCTAGGGTGCACCTATCGTACACACAGGCGGGCTCGTGAGCGCGCCTGTTCACTCCATAGGCGCACGTTCATGCACGCATGTCTACCCCACAGGCACGCCCCTGGGCGCGCCTTAAATTCCTACACACGCGCATTAATGCGCGCTTATTCAGTGTACAGGCGCGCATGCATGCACACCTTCCACTGAGTCTCCCATGCATTGGGGCCCACACCCTATCAAAAAACCCCCCAAAACCCCCGTACGACCCCCCGTACCTACCCTACCCAAAAATTGGAAACCTATAGCTATGCAGGATGATTAGAACACTAACCTGCGACTCACACGCCATCGATCGGATACCTCGTGCTCTCGAAATCACTCAATCTCCTCTGAATCTGCTCGGAAACTCACTGTAGTAGCAGGTACAAATGAGGTGGCAATGTGGGCCCTACAACTATATATAGGCCTTTTGCCAAACTTCCACTCACCATTCTGTGAGCCCACGACGTCCATTTTTCGAACTGTCTTCAGCCACGGGATCAGCATCCCGCCACCTACATCATGACTGTCCCTGGGCCACTTTTCATCCTGAGCCCCCGAGGCACCTTTTTTTCCATATCATGGCCAGGTACGCATGCGCATTATCACATTTATCTAATACATGTTCCTACTTGTTATTATCTTCAGATATTGTTCACTTTGGGTATTTGGTTGATTCTGTGTGCAGGTACTTGATCATCATCCCTCAAACAACATTCCTTCAGGTATATACTCAGCACTGGCATGTAGTCTCTCCCTCTATATTGCATTTACATTTCCAGTCACACCCTCTGATATTGGCCTTTAGGATACCCATTCCCAGCTCTGCAATACTCACACCTCCAGTTGCATCTTCAGTACTGTCACCCGGTAGCATTCTCACCCACATGAGTTGTCCCATTCATAGCACCTTTTGGCACTTTTGACACTCATGCTATTCTTCATCACCCTTTAGGGATGGGAGTCTCGGTAGTCTTTCCTCATGTTGCAAATCAACCACATACTTCTTCTTCTTCTCATTTTACTAGCTTCCCATATGGACTCCCAGATCATCGCTTCATGGTTACATTCTTTTTTACCTGCACCTCCGCAGGGTCATGAACCCACCATCTCATCCACCATCAGTTTGCCCATCTGCGAACATATCTGCATTTCACCTACCTCATACAGAAACTCGCCAATGGGGCCCCCACCCTTCATCAGTTTTCCCAGAAATTTCTGCCCTCCCTGGGGCACTCATTTCACACCGGGGCACCCGTTTCTGTATTTTGTACAACTTTCCCACATTTATTCATTATTTATTGTACAAACACCTTTATTTTCTGTTATTTATTTTTGTCGTCACCGTTGGCGACCTGCTTTCCTTTTGGCCACACGCAACCCATGTCACCTTTGGTTGGAGCATTACTTCTCATTTACCCTCGTCGACATCGTCTATATCTTCAGAGTACAACCCCGGTCACTTCCCTATACCCTCTGAATTTGTTCACCTTGTCCCACCTCTGGCACAACTTATCCTCCGTCTTGGCGTCCCCCTGACACTCGACCTTGTCACACGGCCACTGTTTGTCTCATACATTCTCCAACCAAGGGCAGTCTTGAGTCTTTCCACTTCTCATGTTTGTCCATGTACCTCTATCACTTCCTCACCACAGTAGATTTCGTGAAGCTCTTTGCTTCTGGAAGTCACGTCCCCCTTTTTTTTTTCGACATCAACACAATTTTCCAGAAGGGCGACAGTATCTTGATTCTCATTTTCCATTTAATGAGAGATCTCGGACGACACAGGGGGAAACACCATTGCTCCCTGCTGTCGTTGACCCCCATAAAATTCGACGCCAACACTTTCTCATGTTGCGGGGGGTCTTACTTTACGACTATTGTAGTTTTTATTACCACTTGCCGAAGACCTCTGAACTTGGTAGGGCCACCAATGCCCACATCACCGTCGCTATTTATTTCCGTGACCATTACCTATGGTTCAGAGTATGTTCCTTTGCAGAATTGTCTTCTGCCTTTATCATTCCGCCCCCGAGGGCGCTGGAGTTGTCTACACCAACATTTCCGTCATCTTTTTTCAGAGTTACATCATACGAGCATGGGGCATGCCCTCCTCGTTTGTACACAGTTGTATATTGTTACGCACCTTGTAGAAGGTCAGACACTACAGGTTCCTTTCTTCTCCAAAGGATTGCTCTACATGGTCCCATTCTTGCTCTCCCTTACAACACCATTCTCAGTAAAAGAAACATTGATGGATTTCGGCTATACGTATGCTCCTAACCTCATCCATCAGGGGGCATCTGTTATCACTAAAATTTCATCCGCACATGGCGACAAGAACTCCGCATCGTCAAAATAGGACTGGAGTCATTCATGGCACAGGATTAATTCCACAACATTGCAAAAGGGTCAGAAAACTATACAAAATGACCAAAAATTTGAAAGGCGCTTTACATCATCTGGGTGCGCGCGCGTATGCGCATAGCAGAAATGTACAAAGCGTGCATATGTGCATAAGGCGCGGTTGTTGGGCGAAAAACCCACATGCCTACTAAACGACACTTTTATTGAAATTGGTTGGCCTCCCAACCACTAATGGATTAGCTCCCAAGATGATTTGACACCAAATCCGAGCTCAATCATTATGGTGGGCTGGTCAAAGACCTTATTGATCCCTAAAGAGCCCCTTTTCACATTCAAAAGATGTCACATAATAACCCAATGCTTGGCTATAAAAAGCCATGAATGACCACCATTTTCTCAAGGAATTCTTTGTATTGTTATGCTACTGAGATTTCTAAGGACTCATTCTTTGGCAATACACATCATAAGCTGCATTTCATAGAGCTATTCACCCCTCACTTGAGTGAATAAGCTTGGAGTTCTTTCACCCACATTTTCATCTTTTCATTATAAGGAGAGCAAGCTTTGAGGGCCTCAAGAGCCTTCCATTGGAGAAAGAAGGGACCCAAGTCCCCTTTCTTCTTTGTGCCTTTGGATTTCATCAATAGATCAGCTTATACATTGGTGATATTGGTCCATTTGTCTCTATTTTTCATTT
>ML786118.1:188801-230099 GCA_009831015.1 Picea engelmannii
GATATTGATTATGAACTTAATATATCATTTATGGGAATTGAACCACGATAAGGAGGATAACAATTATTCTTCACAACCATCCAAACTAATCGTTAATGTATGTTTCTATTATATTCCATACCATTATTTCTATTTATATTTTTTGAGCTTGAATACGGTAATGTAAGCTTAGTAAATATCTAGGGCTTGTTATAATATATAATATATCATGTATTACTTAAAAATGCCTTTAAATTATATTTTGGGATTTGAATTTAGGGTTGTCATATTTTATTATATGTCATTGACATATGACATATTTTATTTTGTTTATAGGATTTTATTTTAGGGTTTAAATTTATTTTTATTTCTATTAAATATTATTATTTGTTTAAAGTTCTTTATATTTTTTAAATTTAAAATTCATTTCATATAAAAAAATAATTATTATTATTTTAAAATTAATATTTTTAATTTAAAATGTGGTTTTTAAAACTTATAATAAGTTTTGTTTATGTTATTTTGATGATTTGATTGATTTAGATTTAAGAGGTGGATTTAGAAGGTTTGCTTATGTTATTTTGATGATTGAAATGATTTTTATTTAAGAGGTGCAGTATTATTTTTAACTTGTTTCTTATTAGTCGATTGATAAAACAACAAGATTAAAAAATGGAACTGTTGACTCAGATACCTTTATTACCCTTGTTAGAACTCTGTAATTTTCATAAGGTTGTGGAGGAAATCATAGAGGTAACATCAAACCATGTAGATTCCTAGATCTATCCCTCCAAGATTCTTTTAATTCCTGAAGACAATTCAGACATAAATGTGATTGTGAAGACATGAAGAACAATTACATAAGAAAATACCATGATTTTGAAGACGTGAATAGCAATTACATAAGAAAATACATCACCAAGGTATTTGATGCAAGAATTCTGTGATATGGCACTATATTATTTGGAAAATGAAAACATGCTCACAGTGAGCTGCATTACAATGCTGGTCTTCTACTTCTCGAATCCACACTAACCTACACCTTAACACATTTAAATTACAAAAATTTATAGAAAAGACTCTCCTCGAGGCTCAGGAGGTCGAAATCAAAAACCTGTCCAAAGATAGAAACAATCCCTGAAAATTTTGAATTGTCTTCCATGAAAGATGAAAGATGGGTCGAATTACTGAAAATAGGGGTCAACTCAGACACTCGTATCTCCAAAAACATGAACATTGTGAGAAAAATGAAAGAGGTTATTGTACATGAGCTCGTATTGAGAAAACATGTCTCTCAATTTTTCCAAATTCATCTTCATCTTTCCAAAACAGCTACCGCAAAAACATGACAAAATATGGAAACACGGAATCCTAAAAAATGGTGCTTTGAGATGGCTTTGACTCTCACAATTCCTGATACCTGTGAAAAAAATGAGAGAGGTTCTTTTTCTTCATCCCGTTATAAAGAAACTCCTCTCTCCATTTATGAAAACTCCTTTTTTTCCCAGAATCGTCCTTGGAAGACAGGTAGTCAAACAGGGAAAAAACAGTTTTGTTTTGGGGGGCAAACGGTTTTGGAGGGAGATAGTGGTATCCCGGACCCCCCTAGGGTGGAAAGTGGTATTGGGGGGTTTCGGTGACTCTTGGTGGGGACAAGTGTCCCAGGGAAAACTGCTTTTCTCAAACCGTCCTTTTGGTTGAGTGATGTAGGGGGGAGGGGGGTCCGGGATATGGGGAAGATGAGTGGGTTTTAGAACTTAGGATATAGTTTTTTTAATTATTTTTGTTTTTAAGTTTTGTTTTAATATGTTTGTTTTTTATTTGTTTTTTATTTTAAGTTTTGTTTTTATTATATTTTTTATTTTATGTTTTCTTGTTTTATTTAATTTAAATTTTTAAATTGTTTTATATTTATATGTTTTATTTATTATATGCATTTTTATTTGCTTTATTGTTTTATATTGTTTTGTTTAATTTTTTAATTAATTGTTAACTCTAATACACTAACATAATTGTTAACTTAAACAAACTAACCTAATTACTAATTATTAAATTAATTATTATTAATTAGTTTCAAGCCTAGGTTTCAATTAATTATTAATTTATATATTATTAACAACACTAACCTAGTTTTACTAATCTAACTACACTATTCTAATTAAATTAATTTTATTGAGCTAATTAGTATTAAAAAATACCACTAACCATTTATTATTAACCTAATGTTTTTTTTATCCTAAGCTTGTTTATTCATGTAGGGACGAAAATGGTGAAGGGGTGAAGAAATGGAGGGTGAGGGAATGAAAGATGAAGAAGGTTGATGAAGGATTGGTCGAAATAGATGGAGGGAAAAATGAAATCAACCGAGCCCAACAAGCCAGATTTCTTCATCATGAGAGAAATGTCAAATAGATAGTTGAAGAATCAAGTCACCTATGATTATAGGACCCCAATATAGGCTCCAGCTAGGGATGGCAGCTCTTTTTAGAGGTGACAAGAACCATAGAACCATGAACGCGTAGACCAGTGCCTTATCCATTGGGCTATGGAGTCACTGTAACTACAATCTTCGAATTGACTCGAATTAAACTGAACACTTAACTATACACTGTTATCTGCAAACTCTATTTAAAACCACACACTGTTGAAAAAGATGCTCAAATGACTAAGATTATTCAAACTTCTACCTATACTAATTGATCCACAACCTACTCACTCAAATGATATGATATTTCCAATAAATCCAAGCAGGGAGATGGCCACTCACTGAAATTATGCCCAAATCCTCTTTAAATAGACATAATGATATAAATGTTGGCAATCCAAAATGAAACTTAATTCCAAAACCTAAGCTGGTAAACAAAAGAAACTCCCCCTTTCCTGATACATTCAACAAATTATCCAAAGGATCATGAAAAACATGAAAAGTTACCTATCGTTGACTTGGAGGTAACAAAAAGATTTCTTCTTTTGATGGTTCCAACATGCCAACAAAAAAATTTGCAAAAACATAATTAATTACCTTTTCTTGATGATCAACAAGAGGAAGGGTATGGTCTTTTAGCTACTAAAGTCTATCTTCAAAAGACATAGATACAATCAGTTCATCAATCTTGTCAAGTACATCAAGTAGAAGAAAACCATGTTCTTTAAAATCTCCATTTGAGGCAACTATACAAATATCATCCAAGGAATCTAAAACAATTTTCTCTTCTTCATGAGATGAACACTCAAAAAATAATTGATGTGAATAACAAACTGATCCATTCTCCTCATCCCTGTTTCGATCATTTGAAAAATGTTGGAAATGTTCGTCAGGATCAAAGGAACAAACCTATTGTACACTATTTTTGAACTGAATGGATGAAAGATTACTCTCTGAATTGTTTATGAAAATAAACTCAGAATTTTGATATCCATCAATGAATAAAGGACAATCAAAATGCCCATCCTCATATATGTATTTTTTATTAAAATAATGGCTAGACTACTGTAAATTATCATCTATTTTAGAGGATGTAAGATAACTGTCATAATTAGGATTTTGTTCGGTTTCACTGTCATCCATGGTAGAATCCATGATCTTCTCATGGTGGTGAAAAGGGTTTTCATTCAAAGCATCCAATATTTCATCATCCATAAACACTTTCCAGCTCTTGAATAAAATTCTCTAACTGATCACAACAATCCTTAGTTAAAAGAAAAGAAGGATAGGCTTCTCTATACTTCTCAAAACATACCAAGTGAAAATCCTTGAGAGAATAAATACAAGCACGAGGAAAGTTTTCATACTAAGACGATGTTTTTCCTTCTAGAGTAGCCACGAATATTTTCATCAAACAATCCTCATGAAACCTCATCTTCATCTTATGCACATGCATATGAAATCTTATTAAATGAAGTGTAGCATCATTACCATCTTCATCTTTAAACACAGGTAAATATCTCTGCCAATTTACCTTAGGCATTTGATTTGGAAATCATGGAATGGGATCTCGTTTTAAAGGAGAATACCTTCTTGTAGTTGATCCCATATTGATCCAGTGGAGTTGCCAATAAATTTTTGTTTCTGAATTCAAAAAGAAACGAAATCGCCAGGTGAATCATACAAAATTCTTGTGTTTGGCTTCTATTCACCATCAGAAGTCAAATATGAACCTGATATATTTTTCTGGAGAACCTGAAAGCTCATCCCCAATATGGTCACTACTATGTTAACACTCTATAGTTTTCGCAAGGTTGTGGAGGAAATCCCATAAGTAACATCAAACCACTTAGAATTCTGGATCTATCCCTCCAAGACTTAGAGAGATCTCTCTTTGTCTGATATAGATTTCTTTATAATAGATTTTAAGCTAATTATGATATTACAGGGTTTTGATTTAAAGAATTGGGTAGGGAAGAGAAGAGAAACCATTAGGCTATGGAGTGACAACGACAAAATAATCAAAATCCATTTTCAATAGGCTAATCTACACGTAAAGGTAGTCAAAACATTAGATCTTTGAGTTTTAAATGAAATGAGTAATAGGAGATAGGAAACAAAATCAATAGTAGATGGAGAGCAATTAAAAATTCTCCACCTATATCTCAGAGGAAAACATAGAAATTATCAACAACAAGAATAGAGAGTCTAATTCAACAAATTTTATTATTTTAATTCCCAAAGACAATTTCGATAGAAACGGGATTGTGAAGACAGGAAAAACAGTAACATAAAAAAATACATCACCAAGGTATTTGATGCAAGAATCTTGCGATATGGCACTGCATTATTTTGAAAATGAAAACATGCTCACAGTGAGCTACATTACAATGTTGGTCTTATGCTTCTCAAATCCACACTAACCTACACATTAACACATTTAAATTACTACAATTTATAGAAAATACTCTCCCCCAGCCTCAAGAGGTCGAAATCAACAACCTGGCCAAAGATAGAAACAAATCTTTGAAATTTTTGAACTGTCTACCATGATAGATGGGCCAAACTGTTGAAAATAGGGGTCAGCTCATACACTCGTATATCCCAAAATATGATAGTTGTTAGAAAACTAAAAGAGGTTATTGTATATGAGCCCATCTTGAGAAACAAATTCTCTTAGTTTTTCCCAATTCATCTTCATGTTTTCAAAATAGCTACTGCAAAAACATGACAAAATCAAGAAACACAAAATCTTGAAAAATGGTGCTTGGAGATGGCTTTTATTCTTCCAATTCCTGATACATGTACAAAACCTGAGAGGGGTTATTGTTCTTCAGCCTGTTACGGAGAAAAACCTCTCTCTGTTTCTCAAAAATCCTTCTGGTTTTCCTAGAATCGTCTTTGGAATACAAGTGGTCAAACATGGAAGAAACGGTTTTGATTTTGGGGGAAAACGGTTTTGGAGGTGGATAGTGCTATCCCGAACCCCCCCTAGGGTGGTAAGTGTTATTGGGCGGGGGGGTCCAGTGACACTTGGTGGTGAAAATTGTCCAAGGGAAAACTGGTTTTCCTGGACCTTCTTTTTGGTTGAGTGACGTAGGGAGAAGGGAGGTCCGAGATATGAGGAAGATGAGTGGGTTTTAGAACTTAGGATATAGTTTTTTTAATTAATTTATTTTTGTTTTTTATTATTTGTTTTTTTATATATACTTTTTTTTATTATGTTTATTTTTTATTTGTTTTTTATTTTATGTTTTGTTTTTATTATATTTTGTATTTTTTGTTTTTTGTTTTATTTAATTTTAATTTTTAAATTGTTTTATATTTATATATTTTATTTGTTATATGCATTTTTGTATGTTTTATTGTTTTATATTGTTTTCTTAAACTTTTTAATTAATGTTTAACTCTAATACACTAACCTAATTTCTAACTTAAACAAACTAATCTAATTACTATTTATTAAATTAACTATTATTAATTAGTTTCAAGATTAGGTTTCAATTAATTATTAATTTATTTATTATTAACAACCCCAATCTAGTTTTACTAATCTAACTACACTAATTTAATTAAATTAACTTTATTATGCTAATTAGTATTAAAAATGCCACTAACCATTTATTATTAATCTAATTTTATTTTTATCCTAAGCTTGTTTATTCATGTAGGGATGAAAATGGTGGATGGGTGAAAAAACAGAGGGTGAGGGAATGCAAGGTGCAATGGGGTGATGAAGGATCAAGCGAAATGGATGGAGGGAAAAATTAAATCAACTGAGCCCAGCATGCGAGATGTCTTCATCATGATATAAATGCCAAATAGATAGTTGAAGAATCAATTCACTTATGATTATAGGACCCCAACAACCCCTACCTTTCCCAATGCTCTTTATGTTGTTGGTTTTGGTTCTCGATTAGTTGCTGGTGATATGGTGATTGTTGCTTTAACAATGGACTAACATGCAATGATGAATCTTATGGCTCTTGATCTCGGGATCTGTAATTGGTCCATAGGCCAAGACTAGTTCAACTCGAAATATTATAAAAAAAGATAATTATTATTTATAATTATAAGATTTTTTATTTGAAAAAATAAATAATTTAATTTTTAAATTTAATTTAAAATAAAAATAACATATATCAAATTGAATTAATTAAACTTTTAAGGATATGTCAGATAAATTCTTAAAATAAAAAATCCCAAAATAAATTTATTTATATTATCTATTGTTGTTGCTTTTAATTTTGAAGTAGAATAGATAGATATGAAGACAACATTAATTTACATGAAGCAGCCAGAAGGATTTTTTGTGAAGGAAAAGAAAGAGATGATATGCAGGTTGGAAAAAACATATGTATGGGTTAAAGAAATCACCAAGGATGTGGTATCAAAAATTTGATACTTATATGTTGGGACTTGGCTTCACAAGGAGCAAAGCAGATCATTGTGTGTATTTCAAATTAATTGTTGATCAACTTATTTATTGGGTCTTGTATGTGGATGATATGTTGTTGATAGGAAACAACAACGATATTATACATGGTGTGAAAACTCAACTATCCTCTAAGTTTGAAATGAATGATCTTGGTGATAGAAATTTCATTTTGGGCATGGAAATTAAAAGAGATCAGTAAAAGAAGAAACTCGAAAATATGTCGAGACAATATTGCATAAGTTTAATAGGCAGGAAAATAAGTTGGTCAAGGTTCCTATTCATGTGGGTTTAAAGTTATTTGCAGATCAATGTCCAAAGACAAGGAAGATGACATATGGTATGTACTAGATCATAAATTGCACATGCAGTGGGAGATTTGAGCAGGTATATGTCATAATCATGAAAAGAGCATTGGACAACACTAAAGAGGATTTTTAGGCATTTGTGTGGCACAAATTGCACATACTGTGGGAGTTTTGAGAATGTATATGTCAGAATCATGAAAAGAGAATTGGACAACAATAAAGAGTATTTTTCGGTATTTGTGTGGAACTAATAGTTATGGATTGTGCTACCGATGATTGAAGGCATTCCATCTCCGACTTTTGAAACTTGTGCCCCTCCCATCCATTTAATTTCGTTTGTTTCCTCCTATTTGTTTCCATCTGTTTGCGGCCTTCACTATCTCTCCAACCTCCTTCCGCGATATTTAACCATTTATTTAATGCAAGGTGGTGTGGGGTGGAGCCTCCATCCCTCAATTCAAACAATCGCACCATTTTCCCAAGCCATCCCCCCTTTCTCCTAACTCCACTACTGCACTCAGACTGAGTACAAACACGTGCAATATTCTTTTGTTGCATTAGTTTCAACCATGAACAGGTCACAAGAGTGGAAGGTTCTAGGTTCTAGTTGATCATGCTAATTGTTTTAGTCACTCTATGTGAAATGCACGACTAATTTTAGTGTTTTAGATAAGCTAATCGAGGGTTATTTTTTTCGATGGGTTTAAATATGTTTTAATTTAATTTCCTGCATAGACATTTTATGTTCTTGCATTCTGACGGCTTAATTTGCTTCTTGAAGGAAGATCGATCCCTGAGTCAACTTAATTTGTAGTTTGTGGGAAGATCGATCCATCAATCACATTACCATTTGATTTGCATCTTGCAGGAAGATCCATACATCAATAAATGAGTTGACATCCATTGCATTTAGATTTAGGTAATACCAATGCCAATGTTATTTATGACAAAAAATTAATTTTTAAACTGCAATATGATCATTTACTTTGTTTTTGCTATATTTTGAAACCCTTAATGGCAATTGCACTAGTACGTGGATCGAACCGGTGGAATTTCTCAAAAGTTTTGAGAAACTCAAGAACCATGTGTTGGAATAATGCTTACAGTAGAATTGGTTTGGATTTGAGTTTGTTAAGAAGATATTATCTCAAATATCTAGATTGTGTAGTTAAGATAGCTATCTATCTTAAGCTACTTGTAATTGTATTTATATTGTGATTATATTTAATACAAAACAACTTTTAGTGTGCATATTATTTTGCAATTTGGTATCAGAGTTGAGTGCTCCTGGGCTTAACTCCATCACGAGAGGGCCCAGGAAGATGAGACTAGTATAGTTTGTTGTGCGTTTGAGTGTTTGAATTCCTTAACATGTAATAGAGAGCAACAACGGTAGTTTTTGTTTGCTGAGAGAAACATCATCTACTGTGTGTAGATCGCTGGAGAAGGAGCCGTTGCATGGAGGAGTTTTGTTTTATTCTTGTATCACAATTTATAGAGCCCATGCTCAAATCCCACGAAGGCCTACCCCACGTGAGTGGAAATCAAGGCAATTGGGATTGAGGAAGCTAATAGATTGGTCGAAGATATTGAAAATTGTGGTCAATGTAGGGGCCTGAGGGCACTCACTCGAGCTGAGTTGGATTAAATGTTGGATGGGGCTCAACATTTTTTGAAGTATGAATATATCTGAAGGAATGAAAAGTCTCGGTTGTAGTGTTGTGTGAGGATTGTTATCTTGAATTTATAGATAGAGTTTTACGCTACTAAATTGCAGAGAAGATGCCCATGTGTGCAGACACAATTGAAAATCTTTCTATGGTAGTGTAGTTATATTAAGTTTTTTAGTGGAACAAATTTTATTTGTAAAAATGTATTAAGCAGAACCAATTAAGAATAGAGTAATGTAATATGAATTAGTAGTTCTTAAAGTTCTTTGGTTCTGAGAAAACATATTATTGATATGATTATATTTACATTATGTTATATGCTGGTGGATCTTGTTGTGCTTCAGGCTTCGAGATCGTCAGTTACAGGTTATTCTTGTGTATATTGTTGCATATGTGCTTATAGCAAGTCAGTTGTATGATTGACTACTGAAAATATCTAGTAATCAGATCACTATCCTATATAACTGTCCAAATTTTCTCTTCGGGGGAATTCCACAGATGGTAGTGTATCCATAAGATAATTCAGTATCGAGATTGCCCTTCAGGAGGTCAAGAAGCTTCAATTCTACAAATTAGTCAATGATGGTGAGAAGCGATGTTATCCTAAATGAGTTGAAAGGGAAGCTCGAAGATATGTAGAAGAAAGAGCATATACCCAAAGATTTTAGAGTGGATAGGAGTGTTGATGAAGACCATATAAGGACAAATATCTATGTCGAAATTTGTAATGTAAGAATTATGGGAGGGTGTTGGAATAATGCTTACAATAGAATTCATTTGGATTTGAGTTTCTTAAGGAGATATTATCTCAACTATCTAGATTGTGTAGTTAAGATAGCTATCTATCTTAAGCTACTTGTAATTGTATTTATATTGTGATTATACATCATACAAAACAGTTTTGGGTGTGCATATTGTTTTGCAATTCTATAATGTATGAGATGATAATAAGACCTACTAATGTTTATGCACAATTTCTCCTAGCATGTTGTTTCAGTAAATGATTTGAGGATATTTAAGCTAGAAGGAAACCCCAGATGAACTTTGAGCATGGTTAACACAAATCACATGAAAAGTGAGAAGCACATCAATATCAATAACCATAAAATAATTTATATAAAACCATTTGTATAAGATATTGAAATTGCAAAACATCCCTGGACTGAAGGGGTCCCTTGTCCCACAAACAAGGGGATCTCGTACACCAATTTGAAATGAATTTTATTTTATTGAGCAAAAGTAAAAAAATAAAAAACATGAGAAAATGTTTAGAAAGAATATAGATTAAACAACACAGTGTTTTCTTGGGAAAACGCTCCATGGAAACTTCAGGCACCTCCCCATTTTGACTATGGTATACAGTGTAAAATGTGTTAATGTGTTGTGACTTATTGCACCTATCTCTTGTATTGTTTAACCCTTCGAGATGATGATAATTGTGTTTTATCTTTTTAGATTGCAATTTGCATTGCCATGTTGAGAATGCGAGTGCCAATAAGCATGTATTTTTTTTTATTACTTTTAAATAACATATTATGATTAATTTAATATTTTCATTACAATGTGTTGAATATAAATCTTTCAGCATGTTTTATAATGAAATATATAATAGATAAAGAAAATAAATTTATCATATTTAACAAAAGTAAAAAAATTAAAAAAGGTGACAAAATGTTTAACAAAAATATAGATTAAACAAAAATATATAATAGATAAAGAAAATGAATTTTATCATATTGAACAAAAGTAAAAAAATTAAAAAACATGACAAAATGTTTAAGAGGAATATAGATTAAACAACACCCGGGAAAAAGTTCCATGGAAACTTCTAGCACTTGCCCATTTTGACTATGGTATAAAATATGTTGTGAATTGTTTAACCCTCAAAGATGATGATAATTTTGTTCTATCCTTTCTAGATTTCAATTTGTATTGTCATGTTCAGAGAACCCCATATGGGGAAGGGTTTTAGCTACTCCTACAACACGTCCCATAAGGCTTTTGTATGAAGAATGGTTAGTGATAAGTTAGGTAGGATTGGTTAGTCTGGATTGAGGGGAACATACCACTACCCATTGAGGATTAGAAACTCTCAACGGAGGGGAATCACTTACACTGAGATATAGTAGAGACATCTAGCTAGATTGATACAATGAATGAGATATATAACAAGTACTAATGAATCAATGAGAGTGAGATACACCTACTACGAATGATAGGACATATACTAAGACTTTCCCATTTTGACTATAGTATAAAATGTAAAATGTGTTATGATTTGTTTAACCCTCGGAGATGATGATAATTGTGTGTTATCCTTTTTAGATTTCAATTTGCATTGTCATGTTGATAATGTGAGTGCCAATAAACATGTAATTCTGTCATCTTAAAATTAGAAAAAATCAACATTTTGATATACATCATGTGAAAATATGCCAAAACTAGAAATAATTAATTAATTATTAATTACAGTTATTTCCATACTTAATTACTAATTCCATAATTAAAGTAGTGATTCTTACACCAACAAAATCTAGGTTGCTTTGTGGGGAGTTGTATTCTTTAAATAAAGTAAATTGTATAAAGTATGATTATATATTTTAATCATTCACACAACTTGAATTTTATTAATAATAAAAAGCTATACTGTCATAGGGAGTTATACTTTTAAGTAAATTATATAACAAATTATATTAGCATCATCACAACTCTTTAATTGAATTAAACTATATTAAATACTTCACTTTTTCATCATCACAAAAATGCAATTAATAAATCCTATATTGTAAGGATAACCTTGAATTGTTTATTTATTTTTGGTTATGTCTAGTTTCGTTACATTGTAATAAAGGATTTTCTTGAGTTGAACTTGAAATCGTTTTGGGAAATGGTTTATCACTAATCCCCTTTAAATATAAAATTTAAAGTATTTCCTCCATTCATATGTAGAGGTTGCCAATAGTGTTTTCTCACATCATAAACCTTAAACAAAACAAAACATCATTTTGAATAGTGATTTCTCACATCATAAACCCTAAACCAAAACAAAAAATCATTTTGAAGATTGATTATTGATTATGAGCATTGATAAACATCGTTTTGAATATTGATTATTGATTATGAGGAGTGTTTGGAAAGTTGGTAGTTGAAAACATATGAGAGAATAGGTTTTCTGACATTTTTACTGGATTTGAGAGCATAGAGTGTCACTCTCCTCAAGTGGAATTCTCTTAATGAAGTAGAATATGTGCAGGTAGTCAAGTCAGCACTAAGTTGATAATGCAAAATGTGATAATTTCCTATATGTTAGGGTATTAATGTAATTTACTTTCAGGAGTGAAAACTAAAAAGTTACTTTATAGGGGCGTAACTTTGGCATATAATCTCCGTTTTGGGTGCACGATAACTCGTTGGAAAGGTATCGTCGAGGAGATTCATTTTGGGGGATTAGTCTGAGATTTTGGATATTTTTGAGAAGCTCGATCCCAAAAAATCTTCATTTAGGCCCTCAAAATGGACCTAGAAGTTAAAAACTGCTAAAAATAGTAAATTGTCAAAATTGTCAGAAAATTGTTTTGAGCCAAATATAAAATTTGGGTGGCCACCAATATCCACCTGGATCACCTTGAGATGGACCAAGAATTCAAAATCCATGCTCACTTTGATGTTACCCAAATCACATCTCTTCATGATGACTTTTGCTAAGGGAAAGGGTGTCATCTCCTAAGCCATGAAGCCTACTCCAACTACCCTTGTGGGTTCTACTCAAAAACCACTTACATTCCTATGGTCTTGAACCTATATATAAAAATATATGTACCTCAATTCATCGTCCTCTCCCAATGGATTACTAGTTAATTCATCCCCCCCAAGTGTGATGAATGAATACTTATTGGCCTCTCTCTCAAACCAATTTGAATCCACCAATTTGTCTTTTCCTTCAACCGACCCAAGGACATCATTCAAAGGCATGTTGATTAAAGGTATCCCAAGAAGGGTTTCAATGGTTGTCCCTAGTTCCATTAAGTGAGAATAGTTAATGAAGCTCCAATGTCATCCATCCTTGTAGTAAAATATGTAGTGGATCAATCAAAATGTGTAATATCCCAAAGGATGAGACCTATTGTAATCATGTTTTGTAAGTTGGTGAGCCGAGTATTGATAAACTGATAGTCTTATGTGTTTATTAGGCTAGAGAGCCTAAGTGTTAAAGGCCAAGAGCATGATTTTGTACATGTAATTATGCACATTATTAATAAAAAATAAACATATCTGGGTGTGGACCGACCACGATGAATGAGTGATGGGGGGCTAAGCTTCCATAAAGCCTGGGTAAGGGAGAGGGGGGCTGAATGGTAAGAAAGAGGGGCTAATCTTGGGGGCTTAAGACCTTGGGAATAATGATTTATTATTATTCCAAAGTACTGTGTAAATGTATATGTTTTGTCCTAAGTTCCTGGAGAGGAATACATGCTGATGGAGTGCATGTAGCTTCATGGGAGACATGTGTCGAACCAGTTGCATGGAGTTAAAACCATAGGAATAAGCCATGTTGGGGGTCTATATTCCGCCAGCCATCACCTGAGTCTGGGGGTTCGACCTTCCAATTCACCATCCTATGTTTGAACTCGTGATTGTCCATGATCGACCTCTATCTGGTATTGTTTTTAGATCCCTTACTTGGAGATTTCAAGCCTGTTCATAAGACCTCTATTCACCCTTATGCAATATCGATACCATAACCTTGAGTCCATTCCATGTTGCATGATTGAGAAACCCGAATTTGTCTGGGTCATGTTGTGTTATCCCAGTGGGATGTTGTGGAAGCATAGTTCCTGACCGTGTGAGGTTGTTGCCATTGACTATGCATTGTTGTGTCCTCACTATGTTGGAATTGGTCACAAGAACAGGTTTCCAAACCTATGAGAAACTCTCTCCATGTGAGAGATTGTGCTGATGAATTAAGAACTCCTGGAAGGGGTCTTGTAGCTGCTATAGAACTCTGAGACTTTCGGTCTGGTTAGTTACTGAAGCCAAAGGAAAGGGAGGTTAGCAGCCGAAGGACTATCTTGGTGATAGTGAAGGTGTATACTCCTAGGGTGGGACAGGCATGTGGGGAATGAGAGTCTATGAGTAGTGGGCATAAGTGATTCCTAGGAGAAAATCCTTCCTATGTAACTGGGTGTCTTCCCATTGACCTTGCCTAGCCTAGGATTCTCTGGCTGGTGGAGCTTAGTCCAAGCTCAAGGGTGACCTACTACTGAGAGTGATGAGCAGAGTGGTCTAAGGTTGGGAGGTTCGTGGAAGGTCTACACACACTTGGTGAATTACATCTAGTTTCAAAGATAAGTATATGCATGTGTTTAAATTCAGATTTTAAATGTGTGTCTGTGATGCTTGCAATATTATCATGTATTTCGTTGCGATGATGTTTACTTTTGTGCATGAATTATTGTTAATTCCATGGATTATGTATGATAGCAGTAATTATGTGCTTACTCTGTGTTAATGTATTGATTTATTTAAATGCATGTTATATAAGTGTTATTCCATAGTAGCATTACTCCTAGCATGGGTTGATAGCCCGAAGGATGTTACATTTTGGTATCAAAGATTTAAAGGGCTAAAGTCAAAAGTGTTGGTAGCATTTCCTGACCTTTGGAGGGTCGGGGATGTTACATTTTGGTATCAGAGCCAAGGTTTTCAACGCTAAGGCTGGATGGTCCAGATAAGGGGCCATTGGACCCAAGGTTTCAGGTAGAAATTGTGTCTACAGAGACTAATTTTGAACCTTAGAACAAGTACCCTCTATCAAGGATTGATGACCTCTTCGACCAGTTGAAGGATGCAAAGATATTTTCGAAGATAGATCTCAGATCAAGATATCACCATGCAAGAATAAAGGATGAATACATCAACAATACAACCTTTAGAACAAGTTATGGTCATTACGAGTTCACAGTGGTGTTGTTTGGGTTGTCGAACACACCTACTATTTTTATGTGCTTGATGAATGGTGTGTTCAAGGACTATCTAGACAAGTTTGTCATAGTCTTCCTGGATGACATTCTGGTGTATTCCAAGTCAGAGGAAGAGCATGAAAAACACCTAAGGATGGTGTTGCAAGTGCTAAGAGAGCACCAACTATATGCCAAGTTCAGAAAATGTTCATTTTATCAGGAACAAATCCATTATTTGGGGCATATTACTTCATAAGAAGGGATTGTCATGGATCCTGAGAAGTTTGAGGCCATCAGAGAATGGTTAGCACCAAGTAATGTGGCGGAAGTCAGATCCTTTATGGGTCTAGCAGGCCATTACAAAAGGTTTATCGCAGGGTTCTTGAGGATAGCTCAGCCTATCACTTATTTGCAAAGGAAGGAGAAGAAGCTTCTGTGGACAGAGGATTGTGAGAAAATCTTCCAACAATTGAAGCAAATGTTAACCAGTGCTCCAATCCTAAGGATCATAGACCCAAATGAATATTTCATGGTATGCATCGATGCGTGTAAGGAAGGGCTTGGAGGAGTCATCAACCAGAATGGGTTTGTAATGTGTTATGAGTCCAGGAAGTTGAAAGATCATGAAAAGAATTATGCCAGTCACGATTTGGAGTTGGCAGAAATTCTTCATGCTCTGAGGAAATGGAGACATTACCTCATGGGGAGGAGATTTGAATTGAGAACAGACCACAATGGTCTGAAATACTTGTTTGATCAGCCCACCCTAAACGCTCGGCAGAGTAGGTGGCTGAAGTTTCTTTGTGAATGCGACTTTGATATCAAGCATATCAAAGGGAAGGAAAATAAGGTGGTTGATGCACTCAATAGAAAGGTGCACAACTTACATGCTACAACCATTAGCATGTACCAAACTGATATAAAGAGAATAATTTTGGAGGCTGCAAATACAGATTTGCAGTACAATGATTTGGTAGCAAATCTACAACAAGGTAAGATGTCACAGAAAGTGGAGATTTATAAACTAGGGGCTGATGGAGTAATTTTGTACAAGAACAGAATTTACATACCTAATGTCCAGGACTTGAAACGTATAATTTTTCATGAAATGCATAATTTCCCTTATGTAGGGCACCCTGGATATCATAAGACCATGGAAGCAGTCAAGAGCCATTATTTCTAGCCAGGTATGAAGAAAGATATTGTTGAATACATCACCAGATGTATGGAGTTCCATAAGATTAAACCTAAGCACATGCACCCAATAGGGTTGCTACAAACTTTACCCATTCCTGAATGGAAGTGGGAAGTGGTGACAATGGATTTCATCACGTGATTTCCCAGAACATGCAAGCAACATGACTCAATCATGGTGGCGGTGGACAAGATTACAAAATCTACCCATTTTATTCCACTAAAGACTACTCATAAGGAAACATATTTTGTTGATATTTTTATGAAGGAAGTTTCACGATTGCATGGAATTCCCAAGACAATTGTGTTTGACAGAGACCCGAAATTTACCTCAAATATTTGGAAAGGGTTATTCAAGGGATTCAGAAGGAATCTGAATTTCAGTACAACTTATCATCCTGAGTCTGATGGAAAAACAAAGAGGGTGAACAAAGTAATAGAATACATACTGAGAATTCATTTGATGGACAAACCATCGAAATGGGAAGACTACTTGGACTTGGTAGAATTCGCCTACAACAATGGGTATCAAGCATTGTTGAAGATGAGCCCATTTGAAGCACTTTGTGGAAAAAAGTGCAATACTCCAGTAACCTGGGATAACCTAGCTGACAGATCAGTAGTTGGGCTAGAGTTGTTGAAAGATGCCCAGGATAGGCAAAAAAGTTATGCTTATAAAAATAGAACCCACAGGGAGTTTAAAGTGGGTGACCATGTTTTCTAGAAAATAAAAGTTAATAGAAGTTCCCTAAGGCTGGGAAATTGTGCCAAGTTGGCAGCTAGATTTTGTGGGCCATTTGAAATCTTAGGAAGGATTGGGCCAGTTGCATATATGTTTGCATTTCCTGCATCCATGACTATACATAATGTGTTTCATGTTTCATTGCTTAAGAAATATATACCTGATGCTAATCATGTTATCGATTGGAATGTGCTTCAGGTGGAGTAATAAGGTGTCCTACAAGTGCATCCTATGCACATATTGAATAGGAAAAGAAAACAGCTTCAGAATCAAGATATAGGGCTTGTAAAGGTCTAGTGGACCTGGTACGGTCCTAAGGACACAACATGGGAGGATGAGGATGCTATGCGGGAAGAATACCCGTATCTTTTTGAATATTTTTAAAATCCTACGGATGTTGTGTGAAAGTTGCACTGAGGACAGTGAAAACACTAAGGGGAGGGGATTGTAATGTCCCAAAGGACGAGCCCTGTTGTAATCATGTTTTGAAAATCATTTTTTGTAGGATAGTGAGCCAAGTATTGATAAGATGATAAGGTTATGTGTTTAATAGGCCAGAGAGCATAAGTGTTAAAGGTCATGAGCATGATTTTGTACATGTAAATATGCACATTAGTAATAAAAGATAAACATCTCTGCATGTGGAATGAACACGATGAATGAGTGATGGGGGACTAAGATTCCACAAAGCCTAAGTAAGGGAGAGGGGGGAGGAAATGTAAGAAAGAGGGGCTAAGTTTGGGGGTTTAAGCCCTTGGGAATAATGATTTATTATTATTCCAAAGTACTATGTAAATGTATATTTTTTCTCCTAAGTTCCTGGAGAGGAACACATGCTGATGGAGCGCATGTAGCTTCATGGGAGACATGTGTCAACCCAGACACATGAAATTAAAACCATAGGAATAAGTCGTGTTAGGGTTCTGCATTCCGCCAACCATCACTTGAGTACGGGGGTTCGACCTTCCAATTCTCCATCCTCCGTCTGAACTTGTGACTGTCCATGATCAACCTCTGTCTCGTATTATTTCCAGATCCCTTACCTGGAGAGTTCAAGTATGTGCATGAGATCTCTGTGCACCCTTATGCAATCCTAAAACCATAACCGTGAGTTTGTTACGTGTTTCATGATTGAGAAACCCAAATTTGTCTGGGTCATGTTGTGCTATCCCAGTGGGATGTTGTGGCAGCATAGTTCATGACCATGTGAGGTTGTTTCCATTGACTATGCATTGTTGAGCATTGTTGTTGTGTCCTCACTGTGCTAGAATTGGACACAAGAACAAGTTGCCAAACTTGTGAGAAAATATCTCTAGGTGAGAGATTGTGTTGAGGAAGTAAGAACTCCTGGAAGGGGTCCTATAGTTGCTACAGAACTATGAGACTTCCAGTCCGGTCTGTTGTTGAAGCCCAAGTAAAGGGAGGTTAACAGTCGAAGGACTGTCTTGGTGACAATGAAGGTGTATACTCCTCGGGTGGGATAGGCATGTGAGGAATGAGAGTCTGTGGGCAGTGGGTATAAGTGACTCATGGGAGAAAATCCTTCCTCTGTAACTAGGTGTCTTCTCATTGACCTTGCCTAGCCTAGGATTCCCAGCGTGGTGGAGCTTAGTCCCAGATCGGGGGTTACGTACTGCTGAGAGTGGTGAGCAGGGAAATATAAGGATGGGAGGTTCGTGGAAGGTATGCACACAGTTGGTGAATTACATCTAGTTTCAAAGATAAGTATATCCATGTGTTTAAATTCATCTTTTAAATGCATTTCTATGATGCTTGCAATATTATCATGTATTTCGTTCTGATGATTTTTACTATTGTGCATATGAATTATTGTTAATGCCATGGATTATGTATGCTAGCAGTAATTATGTTCTTACTCTATGTTAATTTATTGAATTTATTTAAATGCATGTTATATAAGTGTTATTGGACAATAGCATTACTCCTGACGGCGGTTAACAGCCCGGAGAATGTTAGATTTCTGTATCAAAGATTTAAAGGGATAAAGTCATAAGTGTTGGTAGCATTTCCCGACCTTTGGAGGGTTGGGGATGTTACAAAATGCTTCAAGAACAATAAAATCATCTATGTATTCAAAAAATAGTGTCCAAATTAGCATATTTACACAAGTTATTTACATAAACTTTAAACTAAAGCATAAAGCCCATATGTATTAGTGTGTAGAAGGCTTCTTCATAGATGAATTCAACCTAGCATATGGTGTAGACCCACCTCCTCTACAAGGGTTGTGTGACCTCCCAGTCTTAGGATCTTCTCAAGGCCGACTTGAAACAACCTTTGATTCCCTACTGGAACCTTTCAGCAACAATCCACATGTCTTTGTATACTTCCGCTCATGTGCTCAAGCATCAAAATACCAGTCTCCTCCAAGTGACCACACTCGTGACCACACACTTAACTAAAAAGGCACATCGCGACTTCAGTTATCGATGATATGATTCAATCGACTCCTCGTCCTTCGAACTCCCAAGTCCCAAAATTGTGAAAGATGCTTAACTCATATTTGCTCCTCCCTTTACTTCTGCCAATGTGACCTCGAGCTATAACCTGGGGATAACCTTCCGAGCGTGTTGGGATTTTGTGACTCATAAACTTCTGAGGCGATTCACCTCCATTCTCCCAATCCTCTGATATCTGAAATTGTAAAAGTTTGGAGCACCAAATCAATGGTCACCAACATATCTCTAACCAACGGTTGTGATCGAATCACGATTTCACATTTTCATGAGTTTTTTCAACCTTCTACCTCCAAATTCATGATTCACGAATTAACGAAATAGTGATCCATTGCCACATGTCCACACTTGATGAATGGCTATGATTTATTTCACTGATTTGGATTTCTCAAATTTTCCACGTCTCCACCTTTTGAACTCTCTACTCTGCAAGTCAGTGAAAGGATAATCTATTGCCAAGTGTCCCTTCAATAGACAGTCCTGATAATTTTGGGATTTTGTGATTCAGGGTTTCGCAAGTTCTGCCCTACTTCTCCCAATTTCTTTGGTCTTTCCAAATTTTGATAACTCCTCACACTAAGTAGTGCATTGCTTCTCTGAAATCTGACGTTTTAGAAAGTTTCGGCTCTTCCCAAGGGAATCACGACCCTCAATCCTCCTTCGATATTTCAATCTCTGCATTCCTTCTCTAAACACTTAAAGTATTCAAAACTTATAAATTTCTCTAACTATTTCTTCTCGAGGATTAAATCCATTATTCCTCCTCAGATTTATCGATAGAACTTGACCTCGTCCCTTCACACGCTTGCATTCTATGTCTTTGTCAAAAGAATTCCTGACACCCTCCTGGCATACTTTGCGCTCAACCTCTCGAGCACTCAAACTTTAACACAAGTTTTTTCTTGTGCGCACTCCTTGCGCTCGATATGCACACTCTTCATATGAAATATCCTCGCTATCTCTTCTGATCATTTAAGTCAAAATAGACTTCTTCACATGCACTTCTTCCACTCTGCATACATGCCTTGCATAACCTTATAGAAGATAAATAATTGAACACATTAAATTATTCATTCGTACACTATGAACATCATTCATTCACAACACATAACAACACAGTCAAGCCATAACAAATATCACACTGTGTATATGGATGAATTTTCTCTGTTTTATTCAATTTCAAAGAGAAAACATAAGTACATTCGCTATGTACCACAACTACAGACTGAAAATTAGTCTAAAGACCCAGAGATTTTTCGCTCTCCTTCCTCCCACCTAAATACTATTACTTTTTTTTTTTTTCCAGGCAGTTACCTACTCTACCAACTTGATACAATATAATGACTAATGTGGGCATTTATCCTACACCTGTAATACATTACAGTCGCGTAAGGATTTACATTTATTCCATCATTTCAAGCGGTGGCCCAGTTGTACACAACCAAAATTAATTAATGAGAATTACCAAAAGTCTTTGCATCACTTCCAAGCTAGTTAATTGTCGGTTCCAGTTTTTTCAATATTCTGAAGTGTCATTTTTATTCCATGTCCTCACTTTCTTTTATTTGACAGTGATGCTCCTGCATCATACCCCTCTGGCCAAAATGTTCATGGAATCATGTCCATGATCTCCCGCACTATTTTTCCATGCTTCAAAATATCAAGTTCAGTTACCCAACATGAATCTTCCATAGGGAAATCCTTCCATTTCACTAAATATTCTAGATACATCTTTCTTTTGGTTTTACTTCCAACTCTCTGTTCTAAAATTTTCTCCATTTGAGGTTTTTTCTACTGTAGGCATCTGTTTTTCCCACTAAATCTCTTCTTGATCATCCAATTCTCCTGTGTCATCTCTGTTATATGGATACAAATCTGCGACACTGAATATTGGTGATATCCCAACAGTATCTGGCAGCTCAATCTCATAATCATTTGCTATAAATTTTCTAAGGATCTTGCATGGTCCTATCTTTTTCATCTTCAACATATTATATGTTCCTCTTGGAAATCTCTCCTTTATCAAATGAGCTACAAAATCATCTCCCACTTCAAATTGAAATTCCCTTCTTTTCTGATCAACCATGTCCTTATACTTTTGATTACTATCCTGTATCTACCTCCTAACTTGATCATGAAGTATTTTCATTTCTATAGAAAAATCTTCTGCTCCAGCGCTCCTAAATTCATCTTGTTTCAATTCTCTCAATTTTGCAACACCTCTCAAATGTCTTCCATATACTATCTCAAATGGACTTTTTCCAGTGCTTCTATTAACTTAATTGTTAAATGCAAATTTTGCTTGTGCCAGAATCTGATCCCAGTGACGACCTTGTTCAGTGACTAAACTCCTTAACAAATTTTCCAGACTCGTGTTCACCACTTTAGTCTCTTTGTCTGTCTGAGGGTGATATGCTCAACTAAAATATAATTTAGTTCCCAAACTCTTCCATAGATTCCTCTAAAAGTGTTCCACAAACATAGTATCCTTGTCTGAAACTATGCTTCTAGGCAATCCATGTAACCTCACAATTTCTCTTAAAACAAAATTGTCTATGTGTGTAGCATCATTTGTTTTCTGGCATGGTATTAAATGTGCCATCTTGTAAAATCTATCTATCACAAAAAATATGGAATCACTTCACTTCTGGGTTCTAGGTAATCCCAATACAAAATCCATACTAATTGCGTCCCAGGGCCTTTCTGGAATAGGAAATGGTTGATACAAACCAGTGTTTTGTCTCTTCCCCTTTGCATTTTGAAAAATATTACATTGTTCTACAAATTTCGTCACATCTGCTCTCATACCTGGCCAATAATACAAACTACTCAGTTGTGAAAATGTTTTATCCTGACCAAAATGCCCAGCTAAACCTCCACTATGTTTTTCCTTCAAAAGATTATCTCTCATTGAACATCTTGGTATGCAAAATTGGCTTCCCTTAAACAACAATCCATCCTGTAGCAAATATTCTAACCACGAGTTATTATCCCTCAACAAAGGATTTCCATATTCTTCATAAGCCTCCTTAAAATTTGAATCTTCCTGATACATTTCCTTAAGGTGTTCAAACCCTAAGGTATTCACTTGGAATTCCTATACAACCAAACTTCTCCTGTTGAAAGCATTTACAAATTTATTAGCACTTCCAGAAATATGTTTAATGACAAAAGTAAAATTCTACATGAATTATACCCAATTAGCATGTCTCTGATTCAACTTCTCTTTCCTAGTAATAAATTGCAATGCTTGATTATCACTATACAAGACAAACTCCTTTGGAATTAAATAATGTCTCCATTTTTTCAAAGCTTGAATCACTACATAAAACTCTTTACCACATTGATAATATTTCTCCTTAGCATCATTCAACTTCTCATTGAAATAAGCAACTGGCCTATTATCTTGACTCAAAATTGCTCCAATGGCTATCCCACTTGCATCAGACCTCACCTGAAATGTCTTTCCAAAATCTGGTAAAACCAGAACTGGTTGCTCTGTTATCTTCTTTTTCAACACTCTGAAGATTTTCTCATCCTCCTTTGTCCAATTAAAATACTTATGTTTCTTCTTCATAGTGTCCATCATGGGTGCACATATACCACCAAAATTTATGATAAACTTTCTATAAAAACTTGCTAAACCATGGAAACTTCTCACCTCAAATATGCTCTTGGGTGACGACCATTCTTTGATTGCTCTCACCTTTTCTGGATCCATCTTCAATTCATTTGAAGAGATCAAAAAACCCAAATATATGAGCTATGTCTTCATAAAAGAACTTTTCTTCAAGTTTATTAACAACTTTTCTTGTAGCAATCTCCTCATCACTAATGTCAAGTGTTTCAAATGTTCTTCCTCTAATTTGTAAAAAACCAATATATCATCCAGATATGCATTGACAAATTTACCTATGAGGTCCTTCAGTACTTCATTCATCAACCTCATAACTGTACTTGGAGAATTTGTCAATCCAAATGGCATGACTAGCCATTCATACAAACCTTCATTTGTATTGAATGTTGTTTTCCATTCATCTCCCTCTCTCATTCTTATTTGATGATATCCACTCTTCAAATCTATTTTTTGAAAAATAGCTTGCTCCACTCAAGCAATCAAATCATCCATCCTGGGTAAAGGAAATATATACCTGATGGTTATCTTTTTGATATCTCTAGAATATGTACACATTCTCCATCCTCCATCGTTCTTTGGACTTCATACAGTTGGAACTGCACATGGGCTTAGGCTTTCTCTGACTAAACCTTTATCCAACAACTCATAAACTTGTTTTTTAACCTCTTCATTCTCTCGAGGTGTCAACCTATACTCTTATTTATTTGGTAAATTGGCTCCTGGAATCAAGTCAATATGATGGCTAATACTCCTAATAGGTGGTAATGAGTGAGGCAACTCATCCACTACTATGTCAGCAAAATTCTCGAATAATTCTTGGATCTCTTCAAGTAAATCATCCAAAGAAGTATTGATAAGGATAACTCTTGGTTTCTCATTCTCATTCTTAGCTTTAGGTTCCTTCAGTGCAATTTGATAAGCATCTTCCATTGTCCTCACAGTTATCATACTGATTTCATCCTGAATTTCATACCTCAAACCATTTAATACTTGGCAAATTTTTCATCATCCTTCTCTCTTTGTCTAGTCCTAATATTCAGCCTATAAAATTCTTCGGTATACTCTTTCACAGTCATACCCCTCTGTCTCAAGCTCTACAATTTTTTTAACAACTCTATATGATAATCCATAGGTATAAATTTAGCCTTCAGTTTGGCTACCATCCTGTCCCAATTATTTATCTTTGGTTTTCCTTTGCTCCTTTCTTCCTGCAGTTCATCCCACCACATTGTTGCATGTCCTTTTAATCTCATGACAACATGTCTCACCTTCCTTCCTTCATCGACCTCTTCATAGTCAAAATACTTATCTAGAGACCTTATTCAGTCCAATAGTTCTTCGACATCCAAATTACCTACATACATTGGGACGTCCATGTTTTCTCTCGCTCCCAACTTCACAACATCTTTTAGTAAGTGTTCTTCAGCTGCATATTCCCCTATAATTTCTTCAACTTCTATTTCTTCACTTTCTGCATCACTGACATCTTCAGTGACATATGTTATCCTTTGTATAGCTTCCATTGCTTCCAACCTTGCACAAAGTTCTCTCATTTCTCTTCCTATAACACAATTTTCCATAGGTGGTCCTGTGCGTATCCTCGGTAACATCACTTCAACTATTCCCAACACACTGATTTCAACTTCAAATATTTTTCAAGATTTCATACCACTTGGTGCAGACCCCCCTCCTCTCCAAGGGTTTTGCGACCTCCTGGTCTTAGGATCTTCTCAAGGCCGACTTGAAACAACCTCTGATTCCCTACTGGAACCTTTCAACAACAATCTGTTGTGAGTGGGAAATCCCTCTATGGACTAGCATCTAGGGTTAAATTACGCATGTATAAAATACCTAGAGAATCCTAATTTCTACTGTCATCCTAGACCTAATCCCATTATTATTAAGAAAATATGTAGTTAAGTTAGCGTACCTTATTTTAGAAATTTGATATCGATCCTTCTTCACACTTGATTGCTCCTTGACTGCAGCTCTTCTCTACGGATGACTTGCATTCATACAAGATACACAACAACCTCTACATGCATTTGATCTAAATATTAATGGGTTAGAGATTCAAACATGTATGCAATAAACTATGAACACCTCATATGGCAGGACGGGAAAAATACTTCTTTATTACCAACTTTAATAAATCAACTTACAATGTCGACGTTGGCCACTGCTCTGTGAACCTGTTCCTGAGATCCTCTTTAACTGTCCTCCAACTTCTTTGCTCTGTATCTCTTCTTGCACAAGGATGGATAAAGGGTTGGGGCAAAGGGAATATACAAATGGGTATAGTTTCTTTACTATGATTCCCCTCTTCCAAATGGGACCCCTAACCCTTCTTTTATAGGCTAGAAGAAGCTAGGTATTTGGTTGAACCCTTGGCCATGCATGGCCGGAAAGTTTAGTTAACTCACCCAAAGCTGTGTGCTCCATCGGAAACTTTCATTTTTTTCATGCTTTTGTAGGTACATGTGGGTTATTTTAGGTCAACTAGAATGTACACGCGTGCAGTAATGGAATAGGGTGTGTGGGCCTTTATAAAAGAGGTTTTTAATAAGAGTTGTTCAACAGTGTTTTGGCAAACAAGGAATCTGAGATGGCCTGATGGCAGGTAAGCATATCTGGTGAAAATTAGGGTTATAATAGATGCCCCCTAATGTGTGAGGTTAGAAGAGAATCTGATCGCTGAAATACATTAACAATCTTCACCGATGTGCCAAATAAGTGAGCCCAGGGACCAAGAATTAGAAGGTGTCGTCTGCAAAATAACAATTGTCTCATCGAGGCGGGCATACTCATGCTCAGGATAGAATAAAATCATGGCTACCAATCAAATACATTGTAGATCCATGCCATATAACTTATATAAAGTGTAGCTGTGAACAATACACAACTGAGCTACATCTCGAAATTAAAAAGATATACATGTAGAGTATATATCTTCTGAGAAGATGATAAGGCCTGATGGCTAGAGATAAGGTCTTCAGAGCTTGAGCAACAACTTCAAAATCTTCAAAACTCAGGTAGGAGTGTAATATGAGTGTACAACTTCACTACCCAGAGGTCTTCGATGGCTCGTTGGTCATGGACTAGAGAATCTTAATGATCAGAATGAAGGTTTCATTGATTTCAAACAAAGTCTTGATTGGACGTTCAGGATGGTCGGGCATGAGGGAAAGAGACAAATTGTAGAGGGGCTGACTCAGGCTTGGTAAAAACTTCCCTTGGACAATATCACAACATGGACACCATAATGCAACCAATATCTACCTAGGGCATCCATGTTCCAGTAATCTCTACCACCAACTCATGACACTTCTAAAGCAGTAATCATGGTTTCGTGTCGCAACCTAATGAGATCAATCCTATGGCAAAGGGATAAAGACAATGAGATACAAAAGTCAGGTTATAAACCTAACCTATATGTTCAATTTGATCATCTGAGATTTTTCCATGGACCATCAAAAGTTACCCAAATCTCCAAAAAAATGTCCTAATACCTGATCATACCCCTCCAATTCAACTCCTGGATCACTCTAAATGGTTTTTGTTTTAAATAAAACGATAAGGGGGCCAAAAAAAGTGACAAAAAGAGGCCAAAAAGTCTATAAATAGAAGCTGACAGCTCATTATCACCATTGTTGATTTAAAAATTGACTCTGGAGCCAAAAAAAACCCTTTGATAAAAGTGGTGATTCTGGGAGCTACAGTGGACGAACCAACCATCTGTCTGGACCAAGTAAGTACAAACTCTCTTATCTTGCAATTTAAATATTTACTTTTTCTTTAGGTTCCATTTTTTGGGTGGGCGTCGACCTTCAAAAGGCCAGCCCTAGGTCCATGCAGCCTGTCTTAGGATAGGTCATGTGTACATTCGAGAAAAGTAAACCTTGTATGGGTGTACACGCGACTGTCGGCATTACAGCCCATGTGGACCCCCTTATTGAATGAAAAAAGTTTAAAAAACAAGAGTTAACTCTCATGAACCTTGGTGTTTTGCAGGATGTATGTTCACTGGAGAGAAAGAGAGCATGAGGAGGTTAATGAGTTGATCGGGGAAGACCCCAATGTTGTGGTTTCCTTGATGCAATGTGGGTTGCTCAAGTTCTTCTTATGTCCTTTTATGCAGGCACAACCTAGGCTACTGAATGCCTTGGTTGAATATTAGCATCTGGATGCAGAGGCATTCATGTTAGAGGGGCAGTCACTAGTGCCCACGACCAAGGACATATATTTTTTGACTGGCCTCTCCAAGAGAGGAGAACCAGTCAAATTTTGGACTTTCCTTCGGGGCCGCATAACATAGAGGAATTGATATGTCTTTACTGTGAGGCTGGTACATATCACTTGAGCTCACAGGTGCCCATAAGAAAGATCATTGACTTATCGCTATAGGCGATAGTGTTTCTTATTGGGTGAATCACTGGTTCTGCGGCTCTACACCAGGCATCCCAAGCACAGATGAACTGTGTAGTCCAGTGCTTAAATGCACAAGTATTTGATTGGAGCACCACATTGTTAGAGTGTATGAAGAGGCAGATGACAGATTGTCGATTGCAGATGCAGAGGAACTTTGGGTTTGGTACCATTCTATGCTCTTTCTTATTTGAGAGAGTTTCAATCTTTAGTCCTCGAGTAGCGGTACGAGGACATCAGGCCTCTCTTCCTACTATGTGTAGATGGCTAGTGTTACTGTCGTGACAGGGTGGTGGAAGGACCAATGAGTCCTTCGACGATGATTTATTTGCGTGGTTGTCGCGAAAGATCCCAGTCATTGAGGATTATCCTTATGATGGGATTGATTTTTCGAGAGATCCTGAGATACCCGTACCTCCTAGTGAGGAACGAGGAGAGATGGGTAAGTTTGCATCATTCATTTTTTTTGGTTAAACATGTGTAATTTTTATGTTGTTTTTGTTATATATCATTTTTTTTGTACTAGAGTATTTGACGGATATGTGTTTGTTGTGTGCGGATGTGGGACTAGTGCGACCTGCTGACTATGTGAGGAACATGCATCATCCTCAGCCAGGGGCAGCACCTATGGCCGAAGGGGCACCAACAGCAGCAGGAGATCTTCCAGTCGGGGAGGCTGAGAGGCTGTTGAGATGATTCCGGTGGAACTTTACTACGCTCACTCGCACAGTCCCTATGGCAGAGATTGAGGACCTGCCACCATCTATGTAGCCTCATGTAGTCTGTGCACCACGGACGTGGGTCTGATGGTTTCAGCATTTGGAAAACACTATAGATCAGTACAATAGGGCCCACAAGCCCTGACCTTAGTTATACTTTTCATGTGTCGAGAGCACTACTTATATATATTTTTTGAGGGCATAAGCCCCGTAACTCATTATTGGTAATATTTTTTAGGCGCTTGCGTCCACCTATGTACTCTAGTGACTATGATGTTATATATGGATTTTTATGTCTTTCTGTGCCTTATGGATCATTTTTGCAAAAAAATTATTTGCATGTTTATGTGTATGTCTTTGCATATGTGTGCAAGATGCCAATCTAAAATTTGATTAGCTAGATTATTTGTAATTTGATTTAATCTCCTAGGAACATGAAAATATGTAATATAATCAAAGTTTTTTCTGAGAGACGTACCCTAAGGAATCGTCAGTGTAAAGTCGGATCATGAACATGGTAGACTCTATTTAACTGAGACATAACCAGTTGAGCATTGAGATATACCCAGAGATGAGAGATACCAAATGTCTGTGTGTCACGAAGAAACTCAATAATTTCATTGTACTCGACGACATTGTTTGTGGTGTCAGCTAAGCATATACCTCTGGAAGATAATAACTGGCCTCGAGGTGTAAAAATTACCCAAGCTGCGGAGGCAAGCCTCCGAGTGTGCTAGCTAGCACCGTCTGCGTACCCAATGAACACGTGAGGTTCACTTGACATCTACCACAGTGATGAAAGATACATCAAAATGACATGTCCATAACACTAAAAAAAAAACTAGAAAGTAATAGTACAAAGACTATACATATGTTACAAAACGTTACCCATGGTGACCTGCCTATGAGTAATACTTCTTAAGGTAGAGTCCATTTCTAGGCTCTGACAAAGCATTCCCTTCAAAATCAACCAGATGATAAGTGTCATTTTTTAGAACATCCTTTATGATGAAAGGTTTGAACTAGATGGGTTTGAATTTTCCTGCCCCCAGGGGGTCCTTATCCTGGTTGTAGACCAGGACAAGATCACCTTCAGTGAAAATCCGAGGATGAATGGACCTATCATACTGACACTTGAATTTATGTTTGTGAGCCTCATTGTCTAGGGTCGCATCACGATGTTTCTCATTGAAATGCTCCAGGTATAATAACCGCTCTTCAAGTGGAGAAGTCTCTGCCAATAATTGTACTGCTAAATTTAGGGATGGGATCTGACATTCGATAAGAAATATTGATTCCATCCCGTAAATGAGTTGAAAAGGTGAGAAACCGGTTGCAGTCTTAACAGATGTTCAGTAAGCCCATAATGTCGATTATAACATCAAATGTCAATTTGACTTGGCTGAATTGATCGTTCATTGTAGGATGGTCTTAAGAGATTTATTTACAGTTTCCACCTGAGCATTTGCTAGGGGGTAGTAGGGTGATGAATGTTCTTGTCATAACACAAGATTTGATATTAACTTGGTCATCATTTGGTTTTGAAAGTGACTTCCATGGTCAGTGAAAATCTCCCTTGTGATGTCAAACCTTGCTATTATCTGGTTGAATAAAAAGAGAGTTGCAGTGTCCCCATCATCTTTAAACGTTGGTATAGCTTTGACCCACTTCATGAAATAGTCTATGAATACGATGATGTAATGGTGCCCCCTTGCTGAAGGAGGGTTGCATGTAGTGTAATCAATTCCCCACTTGGTGAATGGACCAACTATGATGACAAGAAACATAGGAGTGAGATGTGCCCTCATCTTCCAAGAGAAGATCTCGCATGGGTGGCACTTCTTGACCGATTCGATACAATCTTTGATTAGTGTCAGCCAGAAGTAACCTACTCGTAGAATCTTTTAGGTTGTTTCTAACCCAGACAAATGACCGCCACAAGCTCCGGTATGGAAATCATTAATCACGATAACTACTTCTTCGTGAGTGAGACATGGGTGCAGGATGAAGTCTACACCTCTCCGATACAATGTATCATCAAGTATGAGATAATTATTAGCCTGATGGTGTATACGATGATGCTCATCACGAGAAGCAGAGGCGGGGCACCTCAAAGTCTGGAGATAGATAAGTATATCTCTATACCAAGGATCTGAAGATGTGATAAAAAATATATCTCCTCTGATAGGTGATTCTTCGGGAACAACATCACCTGACTTAACTGGAAGTTCTGAAATAAGTTCAGTGAAGACCAATGACTTTTTAGATTTCACTGAAACGAAATCTATGTCAAACTCCTGGAGGATGACTATCCATCTACTGATCTTTCCACCTATTACCCGTCATGTCAACATATACTAGAATGGATTCACGAAAGCAATCATGGTGGTCTTGCAAAACAGAACACAATGACAGAATCGTTGAACAACATGGACTGTTGCCAACGCAATTTTTTCGATATGAGAATAATTGAGTTTCAGTCCTATGATGCCTTAGCTCAGGTAATACATCACATATTCTTAGAACAAGTCATCTTCCTGAACTAAGACCATGCCAATGGTTGACTCTGTTGTAGCCAGATATAATAAGAAATCCTTGTTATAGTTAGGTGGTCGGAGCAGAGGGGCAGTTGTGAGGGCATGTTTCAATGCCGTGAAAGAGCATTGAGTGGCATCATCCTAATAAAAAGGAACATCTTTCTTCAGTAAGAACATAAAGCCCTTGGTGATCTCGGCATAGTTGGTGATGAAACGTCTTAAAAAAATTTCCTTTCCCTATAGACTCTGAAGTTGAAGGATTGTGCATGGGGGGGGGTAACTAAATTATTGCCTCAACCTTGAGAGGATCGACCATGATCCCTGTTGTTGACACTATGAAACCTAACAAGCGTCTTGATGTTACGCAAAAGATGCACTTGTTTGGATTCAAGCGAATATGGAAGTAGTGACAACACTCAAAGATAAGTCATAGGTGTGTGGGATGATCCATTCTCTTGTGAGATCGAGATGGTAAATCATCTAAATAGGCCTCGACTATATTCTTGAGGTCATGGAAAGCAAAAGACATGGCCTGTTGAAAGGTTTCTCCATCATTTTTTAGACCAAAAGGCATCTTATGATACATGAATGTACCCCAGGGACAGATGAATGTCATTTTGTGCTAGTCTTTAGGTTTGATTTGTATTTGTCTATATCCCAAAAAATCATCCATGAAAGAGAAGGCCTCGCAACCTGCACATTCGTCAATTATCTAGTCGATGAATGGTGTGGGAAAATTATTTTTGGGATAGGCCTTGTTCAAATCAGGGAAGTCTGTGCATACACGAATCATGCCTTATTTTTTTTTGACCGACACAGGGTTTGATACCCATTGAGCCAAATGGATAGGATAGATAAAACCAACTTTTAGCAGTTTCTCAACTTCAACCTTAATGGTTGTTACTTTCCTAGGGTTAACTAGATGAAGCTTTTGTTGGATAGACTTGGCATTTGGATAAGTTGTGATTTCATGTTCGACTATTTTTGGATCGATGCCTGGCATATCCCCGTAAGACCAGGCAAAAACGTCGCGGAATTCTTTAAATAGATCTGTGTAGATTTGAATCTCTCTAGGGGAGCAGTCAGCTCCAATGAAAAAATTCTCCACGACGTGAGGGGTTGTGGAGATATTGATCGGTATTGTTTCAGCGATGGTTGTCATATTACCCTCAGCATAGACCTCGTGCATAGCTAAGGTATTAATAGGAAAACACCTATCTCCAGTCATAGTCAAGGTGAATTCTTCGGCCTCAATTTTGCTTAAATATGGGAGAAAGAATGATCTGTGATGATGATCATCCCAGGGTTTGTTTGGGCTAGTCATTGCTTCAATTTTTTCTTCATCAGAGGGCAATACTAAGTCTAACAAATCGGTGTTAGCGAGATAAAATTGAGCCCAAATAGGCTCTAAAAGTGGATCGAACTCTTGTGCAGGAGTTGGATCTGGGTTGGCTGAAGCTTGCTGGACTAAAGAGTACACTACTTCAGCTACGGACAAGGGAATGGACATGCATGGATGCCCTTTCCCCTCCATCATGGCCGATAGGGAAGGAAGTATCCATGGATCGGTGAAGTAAGTCTTGCAAAACGACCAAACTTGGAAAATCTCAACCTTATGGTGGTCGGATATGAACTTGACATCACCTTGAGGGGGCGGGTAATCGAAGGTACCCATCAAAGATGGGCATAAACCAACCCCTATGTTGACTACGCCTAGTTGAGGATTATCAATCATCGGGACCACGGACACCCCCAATGAAGGGTCAGATCTGGAGAAAGACAATTGACCAATGGTCACAATATATTCCTCATGTGGAAACAACAAGACCAAGAAAACTGTAGCAACCACTGCTTGCATGGCATAATTCCAAATCCTTTCTAACAAAAGATTGTAGTCAAGGGACACGTCGACTACCTCTACCTCAACGCACACAGTCTTCACTCCCAATTGCATGGAAAAAGAGGGAATGATACCATGTGGTCAGAACGAACGATCATTGAAAGAAGTGAGAACAGTAGGCGATGGAGACAAAATAGGTTGGCCAATGTCCTTCCAGCATGCCAATGACATAACGCATGTCGAGGCACCCTCATCAACCACCATGCGGAAAATATTTAGAGTAAAAATTTTCGTGGGGTGAGCCACTACTATCTGAAATTCTACATGGTAAGGAAGATGAGGTTTTAAGTTAGTTGTATCTATCATGATGGTACCTAGATTACAAGTCTCAGTAGATCTTAGAGCGATTAACAAAGATTTCCTCTGTGAAGGGCAGATTTGGAGGACCTCCAAAAAAGACATCGCACAAGGGGTTTAAGACAAATCTTCCACTACAGAATAGCTCTGGGAGGCCCTTGCGTTTGGGTTGTGAGAATCATTTTTGAACACGCCTTTTGGGATGTGTGTCATTATTTCACCCAAATTCTTCTCAATCTGTAGTGGAAGAGATGGGAGTTCAACTTCTTTGCCCTTCTTAGAAGTGCTTGGTTTACTGTAGTCATGCGCTTTAGTGAATATGAAATCATAACCCTTCATCATATATACATTCGCGGATGCGGGATTGTTCGAAGATGGAGAGAGTCCTTGATTTCCCCCTTCTGCACTTGTAGAGGCTTGGGTTAGGTTTTGTCCATGTTGAAATGGATTGGTTAACACAGAAGGTTGTTGCTGTGTCACAAAATTTTGGGCCTCTGCAAGCCGAGGAGATAGGTGGGTCGGGTGGTCTTTCGTGCACAAGTTGCATGGATACCATGCCTTCTGTTTCTCAGTGTTTCCCCCACCAGCATTATCAATGGGTTTCTTATCCCCCTTACCCTTATTTCATTGTTTTTTCTTTCCTTCAGGCTACTGGGTGGCCTTTGGATTTGTCGATTGCACTGTTTGTACATCCGACATTTTAGTAGGGGAAGCAGCCAAAATAGTAGTTTGGTTGGATGCAATGTCTTGTATGGAAAATTGTTGCAACGACTTAGTCAGTTGCTCAGCGGGCTTTGTTTGTGCTAAACCAACAATACCATCAGCATGTGGTCCAACTCTTTGTCTGGTTTTATCAATTATTGAGAGTGGCACATCGGGAAAGATCTCGTATAATAAACCGGACTGAGAATAGATGAGCTGAAGGTGTTGATCTCTCATGATGGCATCTTCTTCAGAAAACACTCTTGAAGTTGCGATGTATTTGGATAACTGTGGGACCAAAGACTTAAGGAACCACTCGAGCAGGAATGATAGTGGAACTAGTAACTTAATTAAACTCTTCTGGCATCTCCATTCTCATATGTGATCAGAGAGATGGTCCACTTTTGTCTGTGCAAAATTGGCCAGAAATTATGTGTCAGTGTTGTATCTCATAGGTAATTGGAAATGGTTTAGGAAGGCCATTGCCAATTCACCAAAGGAAGAGTATCTTGAACGGTCGAGCTCAATATACCATTTCATGACACTCCCAATGAGAGTACGTTGAAACAATCACAACTGTACGGAGTCATGTTTCAACAAGTTAGATGAGCACCAAAGGTGGAAGGTAGTCACATGATCTCCTGGATCTTCGTTAGGCTTGGCTTCAAACTTTGGTATGTATGAAGGCAACTTCGTCCGCATACAAGGCCAACACAGATCATGATAAATAGGGTCATTCAAAAACCTTGTCAAGTCTGGAAAATGCAAGGTTGTCAGGAAGGGTAGTTTTGGTTGTTGGTGATAACCTGGGAAAAAGGGGCTTGGAGTTTGATTGGCACCAAGTTGCCAGGAAAATTTTGGTTGCTAGCCTGGGTTATGGTAAAAACCATGGCCATGGCTAGCGTATGGATTCTGCGTGTGAGGATACATCATTGGTTGATTCCCAAAATAGGACGTAGATGGATGGGCGTGCATTACATTTAGAGGACTTTGGGAAGGGTTGCCCCATGCTGATCCCATGGGGATAGGCATAGTACCTTGTCTAGGGTTCCATTGACTGTGGAAATAATTTCCCCAGAATGGAATTCCTAATGAAAGAATGGATCCCAATAATTCCAAGGCCCTGATGCAGAAGAAGGTCCTGGGTTTTCCCCCTATGCAGGAATAGTACCCTTCATAGGAATTGGTTGTCCGAAATCGGGGTTGCCACGAGTCGAGAAATTAGTTGACGAGAAGGCGTTGTTACCAAACACAATGAAAAAAGAAAATGGTGTCGAACCTACCAGCATATTATGAGAATGTTGTCCTTGAATCCCAACTTCAAATAAACTATGGTGTGCAGGTGGCCCGACGGATGGCTGGTGCATGCCACCGAGCGAAGGGGATGAAGGAGGTATATGACCTCCCTCGTAAGGGAAAGCATTAAAATGAGCATAATTACCCTCCATGTTTCCTTACAGAGGAGCGTTAGAGCTGCCTTCCCCTATACCTAAAGTCTGTGAAGTGGAGTAGGAAAGTACAGGACTTGTACCTGAGCTAGGCATCCCATATTTGAACGGAGGGTTTGTCACACTTAGTGGGAAGGGGGTTGTGGCCACCTCCATAGACAGGATCATACCATTGTGCGAGGTAGAGGCAGTCAAGACCATGGTGGCTCGGACCGGTGACGGTGGGTTAGGAGGTGGAAACTCTCCTGTGGTGACAACTGTAGTGGGAATTGAAGAATTCCCATAAGGAGTAACAACATTTGTTTCCATTGTTGTGTGTGACACTATCTGGTACTCATAAGGATGAATCGATACGATGATGGGTGTTGAAAGATCAGTGGTTGAGGTTTCAACTAGACCAGAAGATTTCGCTCCAAGGTCTAAAATGGTCGATTCCTACGGATGTTGGTTGGGCACAATTTCACAATTTCTTGTGACCCAGTCGCTTCAAAAAACCCTTGTTGGTCTAGCTTTTGCCTTAGTGGTGGCGGGGGTGGCTCCAGTGTAACCAGTGATAGGCTGAGAATCCTTCATGACCGACGGAGCTCGTGATCCTCCACTGTGTGAGAATATCAAAAACACTCTAGGGTTGTTTACTCATTCAAAAAACAACACACACTAAAAAGTCCCTACAAGATAAAACAAGCAAACACTAAACTAATTGGAAGAACAGTTACAACAACCAATACTAGAGAAACTTACCAATGCAAGTGCAACTCAAACATGGAAGCACCCTTGGGGTATACTCTACAAAGCATGGCCTGATGTCTATCCTAAGTACCATGGTATAGCCCCGAAGTCACCTGTGTATGTCCCTAAAAAGATAGGCAACTAGGTTGCCAATGCGCGAACAGTCACCAGGAGGGTACAGTCGAAAGTCAGGTAGACCACAATGAGCAGGGTATCGAGCCTGAAACCTATCAAGGGTATCGAAAGCAAGTAGTCTGAAAGACAACTGAGGGCCTTGAATGGATTTGAGACCCACGAAGCTCCGTGGCAAATGCAATTGACGGAATCCAAAGACAAACCCTCTATATTTGTTCTCCACTACGATTGATCCAGCTTTGGAGGGGTTATCTCCAATACCTTCTCACACGCGACCTCGTGTTTATCCCTTGTGTTAGAGGGGGGTCCCAGATAACTTTCACAATAATGGACTTTGACACTCCTTAACTCAGACTCCAATGTTTTATTTTAATGGCCTTGAAGAGTTTCCTCTCCAACCTAATTCAAGGCACTAACCCTAAACTAGTTGGTTGACCCTACAAACATAAAAAGTCTAATGAATTTTAGATTTAGCGTTAATTTTTATGGATTGTCTTAATTCAAAGGTTACGAAAGTGAAAATAGTGATGTTTGAAAGACGAAAGGAAAATAAACAGAAAGATGGAAGCAAAAACCTTTACCTTACTTAACTCTTAAACAACTTTTCAAACTTAAAAAGAAAATAAAAATTATAAGATCTTTGAACAGCACACTCAAAGCAGGATTTCAATCGACTACGAGCTACTTATGATCTAATTAAACTTTCAATAACTTATGAAATCAAAGACTTTTCCCTGGTTACTAATGCAAAACAACACTTTTCAATTAATCAAAGAAATAAAATATTATTTTTTATATTTGAATGCTGACAAAGCAAAAAGGAAAAATATCAACAAGTTAAAACCAAGAAAAACTTCTGGCCTAAGCGCAGATCGTAAAGATTCACTTTAAAAATCACACATAAGAAACTTAAAATTGGACTCTCACACTTGTCTAAAAACCCTATAAAAGAAAATTTTGAGGAAAACTTCTAATTGAAAAAGAAAGCTATTGTTGTGAATAAACCTAAGTCACTAACTACTATGAAAAAGATCCAAAAACCTGAGAGGTATAACTCTTATCAAAGGAAAGGATGACTTCCCTACCTTCAACAAAAATTTCCTCCGCAGGCACACTGCTAACAGTTCAACAGCAAGCGTGTGCACGTGAGCTGTGTAACATCAGAAAGCATGTACACACATGTTGGCCTTATACAGGCCATGTGTATCTCTGAAAAAATTCAAACAATCTAGCACAGGCAGAGACCACTGACACTGGGAACTAGGATCTCTTGAAGACTCAGACACGTACTTTAACAGAAAAATGAAACTAACTCAAGGAAA
The DNA here is from genome assembly GCA_009831015.1 of Picea engelmannii. NCBI lineage: Eukaryota > Viridiplantae > Streptophyta > Pinopsida > Pinales > Pinaceae > Picea > Picea engelmannii. The sequence continues at coordinate 225,843 of ML786118.1, forward strand.
ACTTCATAGAACAAACCAATCCAAGGTGAAACCTAAGCTATCGACTGCAAACAACAAAGACTAGAAAGAGTTCCAAACAACCCCTGAGAAGGAAAAATTCTGGCAGGCGAGAGGATGACTGCCTCTTTAAAAGAAATTTTTTGGAATCTTACACGCGACTGTCACTTCCTCAGCTAGCGTGTACACATGGACTGTGAGAATGCAAGGCGTGGGTACACACATGCAGACCATATACAGTCTCCATGTACCTCTATGGGTCTTGAAAAAAACCATTGCAATCAAGCAAAGAAACAAAGATAATTGGTATGGAAGACCAAAATATTTGTTAGCTCAGACTTTTGCAGAAACTTTAAAAACAGGAAAATGAAACCAGTTCTTAAAAATACCCAAAAATATCCCCGAGAACCCTAGATATCTCCCCAGTATGGTCACTAATTCTGTTGTGAGTGGGAAATCCCTCTACGGACTAGCATCTAGGGTTAAATTATACATGCAAAAAAGGCCTAAAGAATCCTATTGTCTACCGTCGTCCCAGACCTAATCCCCATTATTATTAAGTAAATACGTAGGTAAGTGAGCATACCTTATTTCAAATGTTTGATATCGATCCTTCTTCACACTTGATTTCTCCTTGACTGTAGCTCTCCTCTACGGCTGACTTGCATTCACACAAGATACACAACAACCTCTACATGTATTTGATCTAAATATTAATGGGTTAGAGATTCAAACATGTATGCAATAAACTATGAACACCTCATATGGCAGGATGAGAAAAATACTTCTTTATTGCCAATTTTAATAAATCAACTTACAATGTCGATGTTGGCCACTCCTCCGTGAACCTAGTCATGGGCTCCTCTTTAACTATCCTCCAACTTGTTTTCTCTGTATCTCTTCTTTCACAAGGATGGCTAAAGGGTTGGGACAATGGGAATACAAAAATGGGTATAGTTTCTTTACTATGATTCTCCTCTTCCAAATGGGACCCCTAACCCTTCTTTTATAGGCTAGAAGAAGCTAGGTATTTGGTCGAATGCTCAGCCATGCATGGCTGAAAGGTTTAGTTAACTCATCCAACGTTGTGTGTTCCATCAACAACTTTCCTCTTTCTTTTTTTTTTGTAGGTACACGCGAGTTGTTTTAAGTCAACTAGCGTGTACATGCGTGCAGTAATGGAGTAGGGTGCGTGGGCCTTTATAAAAGAGGTTTCTTAGAAGAGTTGTTCAACAGTGTTTTGGCAAAGAAGGAATCTGATATGGCCTGATGCCAGGTAATCATGTCTAGTGCAAATTAGGGTTATAACAAAATCCACAGGTCTTTGTAGAGTTCCACTCGTGTGCTAAAGCACCAAAATACCAATCTCCTCCAAGTGACTACACCCGTGACCACACACTTAACTGAAAAGGTGCATTGCGACTTCGGTTATCGATGATATGAGTCAATCGACTTCTCATCCTTCTAACTCCTAAGTATCGAAACTGCTAAAGGGGCTTAAGTCGTATTATCTCCTCCCTTCCGCCAACGTGACCTCCAGCTATAACCTGGGGCTAACTTTCTGAGCGCGTCGGGATTTTGTGACTCGCAAACTTCTAGGGCGGTTCAACTCCGTTCTCCCAATCCTCCAATAACTCAAATTGTAAAATTTTGTAGCACCAAATCAATGGTCACCAATAGATCTCTAGCCAATGGCAGTGATCGAATTGAGATTTTTCATTTTTGCGAGTTCTCACAACCTTCTACCTCCAACTTCCTGATTCACAAATTAATGAAACAGTGCTTCGACGCCACATGTCCACCCTCGATGAAAGGCTACAATTTATTTTGTGGATTTGGATTTTGAAAATTCTACACGACTCCACATTTTGACCTCTCTACTCTTCAAGTCATCGAAACGATAATCTATTGCCACATGTCCCTACAACGGACAGTCCCGATAATTTCAAGATTTCGCGATTCAGGGTTTCGCGAGTTCCACCCCACTTATCCCTTTTTCTTTGGTCTTGCAAAATTCCAATAATTCCTCGCGCTAACTAGTGCGCTGCTTCTCCGAAATTTGATGGTTTAGAAAATTTCGTCTCTTCCCAAGCGAATCTTGACCCTCAATACTCCTTTGGGCTTTCAATCTCTACATTCCTTCTCTGAACACTTCAAGTCTTCAAAACTTAGAAATTTTTCTAAGTAGTTCTTCTCAAGGATTAAAGCCACTATTCCTCCCGAGCTTTATCGATAGAACTTGACCTCTGCCCTTCGCATGCTTGCATTTTATGTTTTTTTTAAAATACTTCCTGATGCCCTCTTGGCATACTCTACGCTCAACCTCTCGAGCACTCAAACCTTAACACAAGATTTTTCTTGTGCGAGCTCCTTGCGCTCAATATGCACACTTTGCATATGAAATCTCCCAGCTATCTATTCTGATTTTTTAATTCAAAACATACTTCTTCACATGCACTTCTTGCGCTCTGCATGCATGCCTTGCATAACCTTACAGAAGGGAAATAATTGAACACATTCAATTATTCATTCCTACACTATGAACATCATTCATTCACAACACATAACAACACAATCAAGCCATAAAAAATATCACACTGTGTATATGGATCAATTTTCTCTGTTCTATTCAATTTCAAAGAGAAAACATAAGTACAGTCGCTATATCCCACAACTACAACCTAAAAGTTTGTCTAAAGACCCCGATTTTTTTTCGCTCTCCCTCCTCCTACCTAAATACTATTACTTTTTTTTTCAAGTGGTTACCTACTCTACCGACTTGATACAATCTAATGACTAATGTGGGCATTTATCCTACACCTGTAATACATTACAGTCATATAAGGATTTACATTGATTCTATCATTTCAAACAGTGGCTCGGTTTTACACAAATAAAATTAATTAACGAGAATTCCAAAAAGTCTTTGCACTGCTTCCAACCTAGTTAATTGTTGGTTCCAATTTTTTCAATATGTTGAAGTGTCATTTTTCTTCCACATCCTTGCTTTCTTTTATTTGACAATGATGCTCCTACATCAGCATAAGACAAAGATCAAGTCTTCAACTTTGGACCTTGGTTTTTGAGTAAATAAAGACCATGCATGAAGCAATGGACCCCAATGATTAATCTTGTTCGAAAACATAGGTATTCCAACAGAGGACGAACACCTTCAGTAACCACTCACATAACCATATCAAAGATCATCACACCATTGTTTTCACGTGGTAAAACCCCTATGGGGAAACATCCACGGCCCCAGCCAACGAGGCCACTTGGAGCAGTTTATTAATGCAAAGAAAAAGATTACATAGAGATTTTACAAGAGAGTTTCTCACAATCGATCATCGGAAAATGACCCTCCATGCTCTTTAAATAGAGATCATGGACCAATCGAGTGTTAAGCCATGGATCAATGGCTGTTAAGATCGAGGAGAGTATGAACCGTCGGATCACTCTATGTCGGGAACATATCGTGACCATCGGATTTCCTAACTACAAATGCATACTAATGCATACTAAAGAAACACACTTTTACCTAACGACATATTAGACCAAGTAGATCTTAACTAACTCCTAAGTGTCTAAATATCCTAACATCCCCCCTTAAGAACAAATTGGGATAGGATTGAAGGATTTACATTAATGACACAATAGGAGAAGGAAGGAGGCATTAGAGCCTATCCCCCCTTAATGACAGCTTCTTGAACTCCTAACATAGATCGAAGTTTGTAAAACTTTGCCTCTGTAAGAGAGTTTGTGAAAATGTCTGCAAATTGATCTTCTATAGGGAAAAAGAGCACTTCAATAACTTGATCATGAATGAGCTTTCTGGTGAAGTGCATGTGCAGCTCAATGTGTTTTCTACGTTGATGTTGAACTGGGTCTTTGGCGAGCTTGATGGCACTTTGATTGTCACACCAAAGTCTGGTCGGATGCTGGTGCTGGAATCCAAACTCTGAAAGGATCTATCGAAGCCACAGGGCTTCCTGACTTGCATTTATTGTTGCTTGGTACTCTGCTTTGTCTGAAGAAAGTGCAATAGCCTGTTGTTTCTTACAGGCCCAAGTGACAGGTCCTGAACCAAGGCTAAAAACATAACCTGCAGTAGACTTCTGATCATCAGGGTCGCCAGCCCAATCTGAATCAGTGAAACCAACCAATAAGGGAGTCCCCCCTGAACTGTAATGTATCCCAAACTGAACAGTACCACGAACATAGCGAAGTATTCTTTTAGCTGCTTTCCAATGGCTTTCATGG
>ML786118.1:246234-287105 GCA_009831015.1 Picea engelmannii
CCTTCAGTAACCACTCACATAACCAGATCAAAGATCAACACACCGATGTTTTCACGTGGTAAAACCCCTACGGGGAAACATCCACAACCCCAGCCAACGCGGCCACTTGGAGCAGTTTATTAATGCAAAGAAAAAGATTACAGCGAGATTTTACAAGAGAGTTTCTCACAATCGATCATCAACAAATGACCCTCCATGCTCTTTAAATAGAGATCATGGATCAATTAGGTGTTAAGCCATGGATCAATGGCCATTAAGATCGAGGAGAGTATGAACCGTCAGATCACTCTATGTTGGGAACATATCGTGACCATAGAATTTCCTAACTACAAATGCATACTAATGCATATTAAAGAAACACACTTTTACCTAACGACATATTAGACCAAGTAGATCTTAACTAACTCCTAAGTGTCTAAATATCCTAACAAATCTAGGGACAAATTCTCTCTCTTCGTTGCTCCACTTTGGGTAAGGATTCCCAACCTTCCTTTGTAATTTTGTTGATTTTATCTGCTATAGGGGATCAAAAATTCCCTAGTCAAATTATTTCAAGAGTGTAGAAATTGGCAACATATAACCATCTACAATGACATTTGTGTTGACATGGATTTCAATAAAGGCTTTCGAACATAGATAGAGTTGGTAGTTAGAAAATACACCTAGATACGTTCTCTCTATTATGAGAAGGTTTTATTTGATGTAGGGATATTTTGAAACATGACACATTGTAGTTAATTATGTCAACAATATAAAATTTTCGCAATAAAACATCAAATGAATCCTGGATGGTGGGATGGAGCAATGGAGGGACATCACTTAATCAATAAGGACCCCATAAAGCCTATAACTAAAGGAAATATTGTCATAGTACATCAAGAAGCAGAAAAATCAAGTATTCGCCCTTGCAGAGAGCCTAGAAAATAAGCCATCATCTATGGATCTGATGCAACTTTCCTTGCCCCAAATAATCGTGGAATTAGTGACCTTGTTGTCCCCTTTACAAATGTCATGGTCATTACTAGAGACACGAAATACCCCAAAAAAAGGGTCTCTAGATCTTAAATCCTCTCCCCTTTCCCAACAACAAAACCCCATTCCACTCCTCCTCCCATCAACCCCCAATGATCAAGCTAATCCATTCCCCCTCAAAAAAAGGACAAAGGAAGCCACACCAATGTTGTAGAAGAAGAGGACGAGGTGTTTGGAAATTTGGGCATCACCCTCCTAAGAGAGGAAGACAATAACATAGTAGAAATAAAACACAATGTGTTGCAGGAACTAATCACTCCATTCTAAGATTAATAGGAGGATTCGACAAGATGGGATCTGTATAGAAGGCATTTAAAAGATGGGATAATTAGCGCATTCATTGTGCCCAATCTTATCTTTATAAATCTATAAATAAAGAAATCATAAATTCAAGAATCATCTCTCTTCTTGATTCCTTTTGCTAAGGGAAAGGGTGTCATCTCCCAAGCCATGAAGCCTACTCCAACTACCCTTGTGGGTTCTACTCAAGAACCACTTACATGCCTATGGTCCTACCCTTTCTATAAAAATATGCCTATGGTCCTACCCTCTCTATAAAAATATCTCTACATCAATTCATCATCCTGACCCAATAGATTCCTATGACCCAATAGATTCCTAATTAAGTAACACCCCCGAGTGTGATGAATAAATACCTAATGGTCTCTTTGGAATTGATTTGGATCCATCACTTTGTCTTTTCCTACAACCAACCCAGGTCATCATTCAAAGACATGTTCCTTAGAAAATTGTGGTAAAATATGCAATGGATAAATTAGAATACTTCAAAGACAAAGAACTATCATCCCTTCGAATTTCTACTATGAATATTCCTTTACCTTTCCAGTATGAATGTATTGGACTGAAGGAGGCGTCGGCAAGATGGGCTTACCGTGTCGTTAGCTTTCTATTCATTGCGCCCAATCACATCTTTATGACTTTATAAATAAAGAAGTCATAATTTCAAAATTCAAAACCACTTCCATCGCTGGGTCATTTGCTCGCTCATTTGGGTCATCACTGTCCATTCTTTTTATTTATCTTTGAAATCGAAATGGAACAAGAAACAAGAAGATCGGGGGGACGGCTCAGTAGGAGTATGAGAAGAAGAATATCGAGAAGAGCTCCTCCTGATCCTGATACTCTCACTCAGATTCTGTTAAGAAGTTGGAATGATCGTGGTCGGCTGAGTATGCAAGAATTTCTAATTCAGATAACACAAGCACCTGAATACCAAGGAATGGGCATTCTTGTTTACTTGAGAGAGCGCTTGCGATACAGAGCCGCATTTGTGGTGCCGTCCCTTGGTGTTCGTCAGCCGATGGATACGGAAGATGTTCGAAATCAGATACCAATACCAGATGAACTTCAACACCAAGCAATGGCCATTCTTGTCTACCTCAGAGAGCATGTGCTAGACAGAGCCGCACCTGTGGAGCAGTTGCCTCCCACAACCACAGACAGACCCGCAGTGGAGCAGTTGCCAGACAGACCCGCTGTGGAGCAGTTGCGAGGCAGACCCATTTTGGAGGGGTTGCGAGACAGAGCCGCGTATGTGGAGGGGCTGTTGCCTCGCATAACCGGAGAACGACCCGCTGTGGGGCAGTTGGGAGGCAGACCCTCTTTGGAGGWGTTGCGAGACATAGCCGCGTACGKGGAGGAGCAGTTGCCTCGGATAAACAGAGACAGACCCGCTGTGGAGCAGTTGCGAGGASGACCCACTTTTCCCGCTGTGGAGCAGTTGCGAGGAGGACCCACTTTTCCCGCTTTGGAGCAGTTGCGAGACATRGCCGCGCTTGTGGAGCAGTTGCTAGACAGTGCTGCTGTGGAGCAGTTGCGAGAGGTGTTGCGAGACAGAGCAACCGTGGAGCAATTGCAAGACGTAGCCGCACTTGTGCGTCGGTTGCTAGTTAGAGYCCCAGTGGAACTGTTGCGAGACATATATGCTATGGAGCGAGAYATATGTGCYGTGGAGCAGATGCGACGCACGYSAGCTGTGGAGCAGCTGCCTGGCATAACCATTTCAGAGGAGYATATCAATGATAATAATAGTATCGCTTCAGGTTGTCCAATTTGCCTTGACGATTTTAAATTGGGCGAAGAGGAAGCCTCTCAAATGCATTGCGGGCACATCTACCATACCAATTGCATTTCCGCATGGCTGCGATCCCAAATTAACTGTCCAGTGTGCCGGGAGGCAGTGATCGGCGATCACTGAAAAGTTTTATTATCACTCATAGACAACTTTTTAATGGAGTAGGTTAATTTGGGAATAATCTTTCTTTTCTAGTTTCGCTTTTAAATCAATTGAGATGTTAAAAAAATCGATTAAAGTTCTGACTTGATCAGATTTTAAATCAATTGAGATGTGCAGAAAATCTATCAAAGTTTTGAATTGACCAGATTGTTTAGAATTAGCTCACTCCCTTAAAAAACAACCATTAAACAACCATCCAAATTAAACCTAATTTACTACTAACCATCCAAATTAAACCTAATTTACTACTTTTATATATCTTTATGTTTATATTATAAACAATTTATGTTTATATTAAACAATTTATGTATATTTTTATTATATTCCATATCATTATTTCTATTTATATTTTTCTAGCCAAGTTTAGTAAATATCTAGGGCTTGTTATAATATAATATATCATGTATTATTTAAAAATTCCTTTGGATTATATTTTGGGGTTTGAATTTAGGGTTGTCATATTTTATTATATGTCATTGACATATGACATATTTTATTTTGTTTAGAGGGTTTTATTTTAGCGTTTAAATTTATTTCTATTTCTATTAGATATTATTATTGGTTTAAAGATGATTATATATTTTTAAATTTAAAATTTATAAATGTGGTTTTTATAATTTATAATAAGTTTTGTTTATGTTATATTGATGATTGGATTTATTTAGATTTAAGAGGTGTATTTAGAAGGTTTGTTTATGTTATTTTGATGATTGGATTGATTTAGATTTAAGAGTTGCACTATTATTTGTAACTTTTTGTTTATTAGTTGACTGATAAAACATCAAGATAAAAAATTGGAACTGCTAACTTCGATACTTTTATTACCCTTACCTTTCCCAATGCTCTTTATGTTGTTGGTTGTGGTTCTGGATCAACCGCTGGTGATATGGTGACTTCTTCTTTAACAACAGACTAATATGCACTGCTGAATCTTACGACTATTGATCAACTAGATCATGAGCCCCACAACCGGCTCGAGGGAACCCCACAAACCCACTTATATAATATTGTGAGTAAAGCTGCCTTCTTTACGAAAATATTACAAAAAAAATAATTATTATTTGATGACGATGATTAATGTCCACTAAGACCAAATACTAAGACCAAATTGGTCTATCAGACCTTAAGAGGGTAAGTGATTACTTGTGATTCTTTAGAATTATGTTTTTGTCCTCGAAAAGCATTAAGAGAAGCTTTATAAGATCACCATACTTTTGTTGAGTTAAGAGGTTAGGAAGGTTGGTAGTGTGATAAATATTTTGAAAATGAGATCTAATATGGGTATATGCTGAACAATCTAAGAGAAAGTGTTTTTCATCTTCAAAATCCTTAGTGTCACAAAGGTGACACACTCTTTCATCCCATGGTGTTCTAGGAATTGACCAACGTCCAGTTTCACTATGGAGCTCGTGAGAATTTGTTCTTATCTTAGCAATGTTTTTTTTTTTTTTTTACACTTGGCAAAACAGATAGATAATTTTGATCTTCTAGATTATGGTTGATTACATATTTATCACACCACATTTTCTCCTTAAATTTTGATTTCATGTTTTTTTAATAGTATATTTATTCTGCAAAATGGTTTCTTTCATGATTCCACAATAGTTTAGCCAAGACCGGGCGTCTTTATGCCATCCTCGCTTGAGTCAATGGTGGTTATGACTTGATTTTGAAGCAATTTTAGGTAGCCTCTTGTCTTCCATTTTGTTTAACTTGTTCTTATACATTAGGCATCTAGTCAAACAATATCCCTTAGTGTTTTTAAACTTAGAAAAACTTTGCAATAACGTTCTCATACATCCTTATTACAGCAACCCTCAACTCGAGAGACACTTTTATCTCTTCCAACCTATTCCAAAGGTTTTTCCTAGGAACCATGTCAAAAGCTTTTCTAAAGTTGACAAAACAACAAAAAAGATTGGTTTATAATTATAATATTTTTAATTTGAAAAAATAAATATATATATTTTTAATTAATTTAAAATAAAAATAGCATATATCAAATTGAATTAATTAAACTATTAAGGATAGGTTAGATAAATTCTTAAAATAAAAAATCTCAAAACATTTTTTTTTATATTATCTATTGTTGTTGCTTTTGATTTTGAAGTAGAATAGATGGATCTGAAGACAACATTAATTTACATGAAGCAACCAAAAAGATTTGTTGTGAAGGAAAAAAAAAGAGATGATATGCAAGCTGGAAAAAGCATCTGTATGGGTTAAAGAAATCACCAAGGATGTGGTATAAAAAATTTGATACTTATATGTTGGGACTTGGCTTCACAACGAACAAAGCAGATCAGTATTGTGTGTATTTCAAATTAATCATTGATCAACTTAATTATTTGGTCTATATGTGGATGATATGTTGTTGATAGGAAACAACAAGGAGATTATACATGGTGTGAAAACTCATATGTCCTCTAAGTTTGAAATGAAGGATCTTGTGCTGCAAATTTCATTTTGGGCATGGAAATTAAAAGAGTTCAATAAAAGAGGAAACATGGAAATATGTCGATACAATATTGCAGAAGTTTAATATGCAGGAATGTAAGTTGATCACGGTTCTTATTCATGTGGGTGTAAAGTTGTTTGTAGATCAATGTCCCAAGACAGAAGACGAGGAAGATGACATGTCATGTGTTCCATACGCCAGATGACATGTCACGTGTTCCATACACCAGTATGGTTAGCACTTTAATGTATGCAATGGTATATACTAGACCAGAAATTGCAAAAGTGGGAGTTTTGAGTAGGTATATGTCAGAATTAGGAAACAAGATTTGGACAACAACAAAAAGTATTTTTAGGTATTTGTGTGGCACTAATAGTTATGGATTGTGATACCAATGATCGAAGTCATTCCATCTCTGAATTTCGAAACTTTTTCCCCTCCATTCCATTTACTTTTGTTTGTTTACTCCATCTCCATTTGTTTGCGACCTTCCCTATCTCTCCAACCTTTGTTCGCAATATTTCAACATTTATTTAATGTATGGTGGCATGGGGTGGAGCCTCTATCCCTCAATTCAAACGATCCCACCATTTTCCAATGCCATCTCTCGTTTCTCCTTACTCCACTGCTACAGTCAGAATGAGTACAAACAAGTGCAATCTTTCTGTGTTGCATTAGTTTTCAACCATGAACAGGTCACAAGAGTTGAAGGTTCTAGGTTGTAGTTAATCATGCTAATTGTTTTAGTCACTCTATGTGAAATGCACCACTAATTTCAGTGTTTTGGATAAGTTAATGGGTTTTTTTTTTTTTTGATGCGTTTAAATATGTTTTCATTTAATTTCCCGCATATAAATTTCATGTTCTTGTGTTCTGGAAGATTAATTTTCTTCTTGAAGGAAGATCGATCCACAATTAGCTTAATTTTTAGTTTGTGGGAAGATCGATCCATCAATCACATTACCATTTGATTTGCATCTTACAAGAAGATCCATACATCAATAAACAGGTTGACATCCATTGCATTTAGATTTAGGTAATACCAATGACAATATTATTTATGACAACGAATTAATTTTTAAACTGCAATATGATCATTTATTTTGTTTTTGCTATATTCTAAAACCTTAATGGCAGTTGAACTAGTACCTAGATCGAACCAGTGGAATTTCTCAAACATTTTGAGAAACTCCAATTTTTAGAAACTCATGAACTATGAGAAGTGAGATGCTAATAAAACCTACTAATGTTTATGCACAATCGCTCCTAGTATGTTGTTTCAGAAAATTATATGAGGATATTTCAGCTAGAAGGAAACCCTGGATGAACTTTGAACATGGTTAACACAAATCACGTGAAAAGTGAGAAGCACATGAATAGGTTTCCATCATCAATATCAATAACCATAAAATAATTTATCGGTCAATCCATATTGTCCCAATATTCCTTTATCATAATTCCTTTGTATAAGATATTGAAATTGCAAAACATGGAGTCACTAGAGCTTCATATCAAGAACATAACAATTCATTTTGACTATGGTATCCAGTATATTCAGTGTAAAATGTGTAGCTATTTAGTGCACCTATATATATATATATATATATATATATATTTTATTTTTTCCACAGAAAAAAATCATAATTTTATTAAAAGGTATAAAATTACATTCGTAGATATATAGTAAAATTACATTTGAAACTCTGATCAATCTCCCAAATAGACTCACTTGGTTTCTTCCTGATTTCTATCATTTCATTCATGTACTAGTCTTCTAAGATTGGATTCTAAAACTCGTTTACCGGTATCTTTTTCACCTCTGCAATAGTATTTGGTACACTTTGTGGACTATTTAAATCAAGCTTCATGTACCAGTCCAATGCGTGGTCTCTTAGTGTGATAGCTAACTACTCTTTTTTTAATCCTCGTATGTGATATTCTTTGCTTCCTAGATCTTTTCACAGATAAATAAATGTTTTTCAAGGTCCTCTTATGCCTCTCCTCAAAACTCTAGTAATCTGATTATGGGATCTTGCCTTGCCATTTTGAAATGTGTTGAACTACTCCCCCTAATGTACTGCCTTAGATATACATTGGATTCTTTGGGAGTGCATGGAATTTCACTATTTCATTCACTACATGATCTATTCTTATGTACGAATTCCGTTGAGCACTTTGTTTAACATGAGTGGATTTCATATAGTGGTTTACTAAGACTTTATGGTTGCACCTAGATTCACACCTTAACATTATTCAGTATTGACCTTTGATTATCTTCTGAAATATTCTTGTCATAACACTCTTTCCTTGAGTACCTCTTTTTATCTTTAACCAAATTTCAACCCTCTCACCTGTTATGAAAACCATCTCTCCACACTTCCATGGTTTCAGCTCCATTCTTATCCATTACTCCTTTTTTATCATGAAACATGAAACATGGATGATCTCTTTCTTCCTCATCATTCCCAAATAGGATGCATATTTTTCATCTTGAATCCTTTTCCAAATCATAGTTCCATTGAAAGTATTCTATATTACTCAATGAGTATAGACATATTCAAATGGTACCTTCCTCAAGCAATCATTCCACATTTTGAAGAACTGACCCTTCCCTATTACTCATACCTAAAGATGCCACTTTGTAAAGACAACTTGCTGCACAATATACAATTCTAGTAAAATGTGCAAAAATTTTCCCCTTCTTGGTTACCAAAAATATTCTTCTGAATTCATATGAATTATATAACTCATCTCCCAATTCTGGGTGATTACATGAACTCCTTTATACAATACCTTTCTAATGACTACTTTCTTTCTCAATTGTGTTTTTTAACAGAAAGATATGGTCATTTGATTATTACCCCAAAAATCCTTCTTTTCACCTTTTATCTATGAGTAATGCCTATGCATATTTTCATATGTTCCTTAACAAGATATCAATTGGTTTTATTCACTAGCATAATATGAAAACTATGGCCAATTTTCACCTTCATCTAAGCTCTAGGTTGTTGGATACATCCTGCTGAATTTTTAGGTTAATTAATATTATTGGCCCTGAATGCTAAAATTTACTTCTATGATATCCTGTGCATTTTTAATGTGCCCACAATTTTAATTTATCTCGATAAATATATTCTATGGTTCAATGTATTTCCATAGACTATTCATCTACCTCAATCTAATTCTGGAGAAAGAAGTTATGGCCTTCATAAGTTAATTGGGGCTTAAAATTTACTCTGCATTTTTCAGGTCGTAAATCACTCATCCTAACTTTGTTTGACAAATGGGATACACCATTGGAAATTTATTTCCAATCTCTTTCATTTGAGCTACAAAAAACTAAAAGCACTATTTAGGGCCTCACAAAAACCCTTCAAAAATACAAAAACAAATCGTGGAAAATCAATTGTTTTATGTTGTTGTAGTCTGCCAAATCAACTTCACACACACCAATTATAAATTATACACTCACATTTAGCATGCACAATTTATACACATGCAACACAAAATTGTAGCTCATGCACCACACAGCCATATCCAATGTGCACAACTTTTTTGTTACACGCCATATCTAGTGCGCATAACTTTTGTGTCGCACGCCAATATCTAATGCACACAACTTTTTTGTTACAAGCCAATATCTAATGCGCACAAATTTTTATGCCACACACTAATATTCCGTTCACATTGCAAACTCTGCACGATACCACACCAAGGTTTAGTGTGCTCACAATGCACACCAATACACCCTATGCACCACCAATTCTACTTTTGTGCGGCATGAATATTTAATGCACACACATTATGAACTAACATTGTGTTCACACCAACAAATTTATAATGTGCTATGTCAACACTCAATGCGCATATCTTACGCACCAATATTATGTGTGCACCACGTGTTCTGCACAATGTGATGCCAAATTCTAGTGCACTCAACAACACACCAATATTATGAGCGCACCACCAATTCTCCACTATGAAATGCCAAATCTTAGTGCGCACACCCATGCACCATTATTTTTCCACGCATCACCATCTCTGCACCATGTAGTGCCTAGTTTTATTGTGCACACCCATGCACCATTATTTTTCCGTGCATCGCCAAATTTGCACTGCACAACACCAAATTTTAGTGCAAACATCGACACACCATTATTTTTCCTCTCATCACCATCTTTGCACTGCATAAAACCAAATTTTAGTGCGCACATTTGTGCATAATTATTTTTCCGTGGTTACCTTATTTTTTCATAATTCTAACTCACGAACTTCATATTAATCTTTGGTCCATACAAGTCTGGTGTTGAATGAGAAGGTCTGTAGTTAAAATTTAAATCACCATTTTTTATCTTGTAAATCTGATTTGATATTTGCATAGGAATTTTCACCTTTCCCCATCGAATTGCTCCATAACTTTGTTGCAAATATTTGGGGATTTTTCCCAATTCCACCCCGTTTTGTGTTGGGGACCATGGCCTCTCTGTAATCTCAAAAAATTAAGCCATCTACAGGCCCAAAATTTTCCCATTAGAAATTGAAATTGCTTATTTTTTATTTATGGGCTCGATTCTTCACATTACCCATGAGATTTCTCTCAAATTTACTACAATAATTTAATCAAACAAGTTGTAGAAATACTCCAGAAATTAATTCTCTTCTAATTTCCACTTCAACATTCAGCTAACTTGGCCCATCCAGGCTCAATGTTGAAAATTGGCCTCTAATACCATTTTGTAATATCCTTATACCCATGTTGGACACTACCACGGGAAAATTTTGACTTTGATACTAATTTAAATCACAAAAATACTCTACAAATGCACATATTCATACAAAATAATAACATAAATTTGCATGCAACATACGCAGGAAAAACCCATGAAAACAAATGCATAAATATTAATGCAACACCTATATTAACACACAATTAAATTACTGAAATGTTCTGCATATGAACAAAGTTGAGTGGAATAACAATAATAATTTATAAACACCATTATCATATGTATTCCATAGAAAAATACACATAATTATACACACAGTAAATAAAATAAGCACATGAAGGAAACATATCTCATTAAATAAACACCAATTGCATGCATACCTTCCACGTTTCTCCCAGCCATAGACCACACCACTCATAATCTTAGCAGTGGGTCACCCCTGAGATAGGGATAAACTCTACTAGGGGATAGGAAATCCTAATCCATTCTAAGGTCTGATAATCTAAAGAATTGCTCAGTCAAAGGTGCCCAACCATTGCAACTAGCCTATAGTCTCTCATTCCCCACATGCTTATCCCACCCTAGGAAGTGTTCCCCTTCTCTGCTCAATAGTCCACCGACTTCCCACTTCCCTTATTAGGCTTCAACAATAGGATGGAAATGAAGTCTCAAATCCTTGTAGTTATTTCCCAACGCACCAGGGAATACTTCTGAGTAGTTTCTCCCCTAGAGAAACTGCTCACAGGCCTGACAACACGTTTATTCGACCATGGACTTGACAACTTGCCTTTTCAACCTGCACTAAAACCATGTACATGTACGGATGGTAGCATGGATGAGTGGATGGGAAGAATCATGAATGAATGATGAATTCCACCCCCTCACCCCCACTAAATACACCTAGTCTCTCTCTTATATATGCATGTGCCTTTTATGACACATGACACTCAAGGAACCTCCTTACAATGTCCCCACTTTTAGAAACTTAGGATATATCCATATCCATACTTTATACTTTAAGGAATATTAGCATAATATTCCTTTGGGATTAATCCCCCCTTGCTTAGGCCCTTTTCCCTAACTAGTGGAGTTTATTCCCCCTTGTTGTTTTACATGGTTGGTCTGCAGCAATGATGTGTTTTCATTAATATTTGCATGTGATTACATATTACAATGAGGGCTCACTAGCCATTTTAGGATTTGGCTCTCTAGCCTAATAACCACGCAAGTGCTCCAGCCTCAATACAAATGTAGTCATATATATATAACTCGACTCTACACACTTCTAGGTCATTACAATGCACTTACCTAGGTGCATGCAACACTATGACTTGTGTGCCCCTGTCTTGGTAATAAATCTATGTGCACTTACCCTCATGCATGAAACACCAAAACCAAGTGTCAATGACTCACCATCCTATCACTAGCAAATTTGGGTCATTTTGCAACGACTATCTCGACGCTCTTGCAACGTTATGTTGTGGATATTGTGACGAATCATGAGTCCCTTAAATGTCATATCATAGGAGGTGGCAATTTTGATGAACATGAATTATTTTCGCAAGCGTGGCGACCTTAAGGAACTTTTCACAATTGCGACAGAAAAAGAAACATTGTCACCAATATGACAATATATGCAATCTAAGTGAAACCAACATGTCGTCGCAATTGCGACGACAATTTTCGTTGTTTATATAGAAAATGCGTCGCAACAATTTTGTTGTCGTCGCACTTGTGACAATAACATTTCATTGTTTTTATTTCACATCCATCGTAAGTATGTCAACATTTTGTTGTTTATATAACAAATGCATCGCAACATTTTTTTTGTCTTCGCACTTGCAATGACAACATTTCATTGGTTTTATTGCAAATCCTTCACAGGTATATTATTGTCGTCGAAATTGCGACGAAAATTATTATTTAAAATAAAAAAATTAGGCTGCAATTTTAATATTAATATTTCCATATTAATAACTTTCAATAGAAAACATTGACATTAATTATTATTTATATTAATAACTTCTTTTGATTGATAATTTCTAAAGGTTCATGTGCTCAATCATTGTTTGTAGTGAGAGATTCAAATACAATCATTAACCATATGAAATTCATTGTGTGCTAAAATAGTCTCATTCAAGGTTATATGGTTACATATAAAATAAATAATGCAATATAGAAGATGAAAAAATACTCAAAGAAAATGTGTCTCAACTAAAATATGTGCTCGGGTGGTACAACAACTATTTGATAATAATTATTTAAATAGGTCAATGACAATGTATGGCTTTGATGTAAGAGTTTCATATGGTGTATTTTACAAATGCAAAACACAATCCTAAGAATCTAACACAACTCAATTGACCTTCACTCAAATAGTTAAATAGTAATTAGGCCTTCAAAGTTCTTCAATGTATGGTGATGCAACCCACCATATAAAACACATCAAGGCATGAGATGAACTATGATTCCACTATAGGGGAAGATGAAAGGGGACCTATGGGAAAATAAATCCTCCATCTCCAAGGTCATTCCTAGAACTCATATTCTTCTACAATGTGCCTTAAATGAAGCCATATATCTTCTTTGACTTATCAACCAATCCTTGAATCTATGTAAGAGGTTGGTGGGGAAATTCTTTTCACATAATAATGGGAGCATGGGTTGAGTAAAATCTTCATTCAATGGGAAGTGTAAGAGTCCTACATTCCACTAGTTTTAGGTAATGTCATCCATCATTTCCACCAATGATATCATTATCATTGACTCTAACATTGTGGGAAGCACTCTAACATTAATTCTCTACATATTTCATGTTTTATTCTCCATTTCCGACCCATACCAATTTGGAAATTAACCAAACGCAACATCAAGAAGAGGAAAATTGTAGACTTTGGATGAAATATGATGGTTGTAGGTGATCATATAGGATAGGGAAGATAACAATTCATCATTCAATATCCATTATATACTCTTTATATCCTTGAGAGACAAATATAGTTCTTTTAACAAATTCTTAGAAAGAATACAATAGATCAAGCTCTTTCTATCCACACTAAAGAGAACTAGAGAGAATAATATATCTAAGGGACCATGAAGTACATAAAGTGAATATATTCCTTATGTTGCATGTTGTAGTGGAAGAGAGTTCCTTATCTATCGCAGGATGAATCAAGTTCTTGTAATGCTTTTTGTTGAGAAAGTTAGGTAAGAATGTGAGTAGAAAGGTTGGGATGAGAAATATAGAATCTTATTGATTGGTTTTTTCACCATGGTGGCCTCATAGCCTAGGTTGGTGGTGGTATCTACACTAGATGGTTTTGTTTCAATGGAAATTTTCTCTTACATGACCAATCTCTTGGACCAATTTTTGTTAAAATATAAGTCTCATTTTTTTGTTTATGAATATGCAAAATTACTATTACTCCCAGTCATAAAAACATTATGTGTTATGCATGCTATGTGTCATTTTTTTTTTTCTGATTTTGAATTTAAGTATACAAGGAAATGAAGGAAAATTTCATGTCGCAAGAGAAGAAAATGATTTACACCTTTGCAAATATGTGTTTTCGATCGTGGAGGTGACCACCCTTTAAACCTGCATTTTTCAAAGACATTAAAAGGTTAAATGATTGAATAATAGCTAAACATCTATGAGGAAATAACCATGTACAAGTGAAAAGGAAGGCTACTAGGTGGGCTTGAAATAAGAGAACTCTTAGCTCACACATACACAATACATAAGATAAGACGCCATGTAAAACTCAAGTGCACCACTATCTAATTAAGGGAGTTTTAGCCTTTGGAATACATTGTGCAAGAAGATTAGATGTGAAGTCTACCTAATAAACTATCATCCCATGCTTGAGCACAAAATGCATAATCAAATCCATCTTAACCATATGTATCTACTGCATCGTCTACCATACAAGAGGTTCAAGAGAATTGCTAAGGCTTGAAGTTCTCATAAGAATGGAGGGAGGCCATGAAGCCTAAGGAAATGGATGGATGATATGGAGTTTACTATAGTTTAAAATTTCTTAAATATTTATTGGAAATGAGTTTCATGAGTATGACCAACTTTCTCTTTCATCCCATGATCCACTTATACATAAGTTGTAGATCCGAAGAATAAGCCTAGTGATGAAATCCTTGAAGACAATGTTGCATTTATTCATATAGAAGATCTCCATAGTGAAAATTGTGGTGAAGATTCTATTGAAGATAATGTACTTCCTCTTTTTCAAACACATTATGATGATAGCACACCCTTGCATGAGGAGGATATCCAAGCATCCGCTACACCCTACATTGGAGTCAAGGGTTTGGTGATCTATCCACCTTTTCAAATTTTTGAATTTGATGATGGATCCATTGATGATTTGAAGAGGATAGAGCTTGTAGATGTATTACAACAACATGCACAATTGTTGATGTATTGCATAAATTGTATTGGGACAACAACATGCACAATTGTTGATGTATTTCATAATTGTTTTTGGGACAACAACATGCACAATTGTTGATGTATTGCATAAATTTAGCATTCCAAATGACAACATCAAACCCCATACCATGAGCTCATTTGTTTTCCCAAATCTGATTTTTAATGGCATGCATCATTAGATGGCAGTGAAAAGGGGCAGCAAGCATTTTGTGGGTTTATCTTCAATAAGATTTCTAAAACCTTTTTTCTAGACTCTGACAAATGATTTGTATGGAAACAAAGGAGGACAACTATTGAAGCTTGTACATCAATGTTTGGAGAGGCATTTTTTAGTACATAGAGGTGATTCATGGCTAAATGATTGCCCTTATTTATATGTTGAAGATGATGACTATAACAACGTAATAGAATATTAGATAGATCAATCATGTAGCTGCACACACCAATCTTAGTGTGATCTTGGTATTTTATTTTCTCTTGAAGATCTCACCTCAATTTTCAACCATGTAGTGACAAAGATTCCAGAATATACTTGCATGAAGTTTGATGCAGCTTCATTTTAGTTTGTTTCCAAACACAAGGGGATATCTCTTTCTTTCAATGAGATGACATGATTTTTGCATTAGCTCTTCGGTTTCACTTAGATTTTTCATCTTCGTGTTGTCGAGTATGGTAGGAAGAATACACTTGTTTTTCATCAGCAATAAATTCATTTATGCTCTCTTTGGCATTTTGTGCTCATGAATTTGTTTGTAGTGCCCCTTATGAATGGTTAGTTAGATGGACATTCTCAATTTTTTTAATGAATTGGGATTGAATAAATATTGTATTATGTGGAGGGGATGCGAATATTTTGATCCATTCCATCATGGGTAGCCAACCTGTTGATTCACCTTCCAGGTACATTTGAGATTCTAGAGTTCTCTCACACCCCACAAGGGAGTGCAATGCCCAGTTGGAGCTAGTTGCCACCCCCTAAAATTGTGGTTGTCATCCGAGCACAACAAAACATCCTTAGACTTCAATGGCAGTTACAAGTTGTGGAGGCTATGCACTTTATTCCATCTTTCCATAGCACCATTCATCATCCAAGGTGTGGAGAAATATGGTTGGCTTATTGGAGGATGTTCTAGAGGAATTTCATCAAGAGATTCAATTTTGGTAGACTTGGCACATTTAAGGCATGGATACATGGATTTGATTACATTTTTGTTGCATCATTGATGAAGAGCCTTGTTCCAAAGATTGAAACCAAGTCCCAAAACCCATGGCTAAATGAAGAACTATGTAGAATATGAATTCCACACTTCAATAGGTGGCTAAATCATGACATACAGTAAGAAAAAACCAAAAAAAAAAAAAAATACCTACAATGGAGAAAGTTCAGAGTAAGGCATGTGAAAAAAAGAGATCTAATGGAGGAACATATTTCTTGAAATTGTGCCATGTGGCATTAGAAAGCATCTCTATGGTCAAACAAGGTCCAATGGACGAATAACACATGCTTCATTGACATTGTGGCTACAAAACAAGGAAATAAATGACATTAATGGATGACTACTTAAGCAAAAAGAAGGTCAAATTCACTTGGAAGGACAAATTTTGATGTTATATTTGATGATGATGAGGTCATCCCTAGTAGGAGGGGATACAAATGAAAGAAAATTTAACTAATAGAAACAACTTTAAGTTATTTTTATATTGGTCCTAACCTACAGTCACAATTAAACATTTTTTTAAGTTTGTATAGGTTCACCCTAACCCATTGAAAAAAAGAGTATAAGTGCCACATCAAAGAAGAATTAGAACATTTTGTGTTGAGCACTCATTCAAAGAGTGGAGGAGGGTGCACTAGGATTTATAGGAGCCTTGGGAGGTGCACCCTAGCACTAGGAACCTCCACATGGGACGTTGAATATTGGTCAAACCCTAAAGGGGATTTATGGAGGAGTGCTCTAATTAGGGCTTGTTCAAGTTACTTAGAAAATAATTTAAGTGGATAGAAGCATGGTTGGAATTGTGGGAATTCCCCTCCATTCTTAGTTGAATATATTTTGGAAGGAAGGAGTTAAGGGGCACTTAGATTTCATTATCCAAATAATGAAATGGAAAACATCCTCCAACCAGCACCTGAACTATCTCAACCCAACACAACTGCTATGTAGAAATCCTTCACATCTAGGTTCATGTAGCAATTTCTTTGCCTTGTTTTTGTTGTCACCTAGCTTGTTAAAAGTATGAGACTATTAGGATTTTGGTAAAAGAATAGTCCATGTCATAAAAAAACAATTATGAGTGTAGGGGTGTTCAAAGATTATACTAGATGAGAATAAATCTATGAGGAATGGCCAATCTAGATACCGATCCTTATTTCCTAAATGAGCAATGTATTAATGAAGAGCTTTGTGTGCATTTAAAACTATAAAATTACCACTCGATTATTTTTGGTTTTTTTCTTGGTTTTAATGTGGTGACCTTTCATTAAACAATTTTCCACTGAAATGTTTATAGAAGTTGTTATGAATTTACTCATCGCTGTAGCAATTTTATATGAATTCCTGAGTGTGGACTTTTGACAAACACTTGGACTATAGGATATTTCACATTGTTTGACTACCCAATTTGCAGTTAAGGTATTTTATATGGATTCTTGAAGTGTTTTAGATGGTTGTCATAGATTTCATGTTATCCCTCTAATAACATTGTGACCACGAAAACCCTAGGAACAAAAGTTCAAATTCGAATATGCCCTAACTCAAATCTGCAGAATATCTAACTCAAACATGGTGCCCTAGATCAAATATATAGAATATATCATTCAAATGATGATGCATGTGTGCCCTATACTTTTTAGAATGAAAATTTTGAAAAGGACGGAGTGAGGAAAATTTATCAGAATGGAAGTCATTGTTGGTCTAGTTCACTTCTTTATTGCTCTTTGTCTCTGTGGATCCTTGCTGGGGTCATCGCATATATTGCTGGGGTCTTTGTCTACCTTTGTGGATCGGTATGAATGTGAATGGGGTTGGGATGAATGCAAATGGGGCAAGTTCAAATGAAAATGGGATGGGTCAACTTCGAATGGTCGAGTTCGAACAAGATGACTGCAAATGCGAATGGGGTTAGGGGTCAAGTTCTATTTGATTGTGCGAATGCGAATGGGGTTAGGTCGGTCAGGTTCTGTTTGATTGTTACACATATAACATATATATGTAACATATATAACATATATATGTTATATATGTTACATATATATGGTATATATGTTACATATATAACATATATATGTTTACAATATATAAAATATTTTCATTTTATAAATATTTTTTATATTATATGTCATATTTTATATAATATGTTATATGTTATATGAATATATTATATAATATATAGTTTGTGTTCATGATATCAACATGTTCCCTTGGTGCAGATCTTGGTGGTAGTAGAAAATATTCAAATGAGAACTTTGAAGAGTGAAGTGGGGAAATGTTCCATGTGAACATCACTTGGACATGGCATGTTAGTCGATCCTAAGAGATGGGGAATCCTTGTATCAAGGGTGAACTCTTCATGAACATTGAAAGAGAATTGGGTTAATATTCCCAAACCAAGATATGGTGGTGGACGACAATGTTAGGATGAAACAAGGAATATAGGTTACAAACATTATGATCTTAGACAATGATGGAGCACCAAAATACATATGGAAATAGGAGATCACTCTCTAACCAATATGTTATTGGATGATGGTTCCATAGTAAAAAATATGATGATGGATACATGGGGAAAGTTAGAGAAATCAAAATTGAGGGCACTAGAGTTGTTGGTTGACAACAAAATCCATCAATCACTTCGACAAGGTGATCAATGAACATTTCATATTGAATTCATTCAATAGATTCCAAGGATCACTGCAACATTATCAATTGGACTATTAATGATTTCAATTTCATATGGAAATAGAAGATCTCACTCTACCCAATTTAATAATATTAGATGGTGATTATAGAATAATCATTATGATGGAGACAAAAATAATTAGAGAAACCAAAATGTGACCACCATAGTTTTGATTAAGGATGATATATCCTACTAGAATAGACCCTTTGGAATATTAAAAATGTGAGTACGCATATATGGAAAGGTATTTATGATAGATTTCATAGCAATTAAAACACATGACAAATTAAGAACACATGACGCCTTACTAAAACTTGCTAAAAACACATGGAAAATTAAGAACACGTGACCCTCCTCTAAAACTTGCTTATAAGCAGCATGATCGAAAATATGAATTAAAAAAACACCTTTGGAGCAGAGAGGAATCTCATAATTAATTTTCCATGTTAAGTGGATCCATTGGTACAATGCCGATGAAGGAGGCCAATAACCATTAAACCATTAAATATGCAAATGACAAGTTTTTTGGAGATGAGTGATCTCCGACTATGTGATCTCCATCGATGGCACACCTTTATATTTTTCCATGATATATGTATAGGCAAAGGAGGGATTGAAGCATTTTTTTGTAGTTGAAGATTTTTTTTAACCAACTCCTTAAAGGAGATTTGTTTGGAATTTGAAAGAACCTCATGTTATAACATTATTTGGTTGCCAGTGGCCATGGATTCCTTGTTGCCCAAGATATTAGCCATTGAATATCTTTGATCCACAAGAAACATATGTTAAATTGTTTTTTTACCTCATACCCACATTCTTCCTTTGAGAAATGCATTGGTACCCATGTGTTTCCTTTAAAAAAGGCAGGGTGTCTGCCAAAAATTGTAAAAATTAAAAAATCAACATTAATTATGCACTCGTAAGTGGGGTTTATGAGATCCATGCAACTATACAAGGACCAAGGAGGGAGAAAAGTGTCCAAGGAAGGAGGACCACCTGCGGATGAACCATAGAGTACCACCTATCAACAACAAAGTCAAAAGGTGATAGGTGTACAATATCCCAATAGGGACAAGGTAGGCATATCCATACTCAGTAAGAAATCTCATAAAAATGATACAATTGTATGCATGGCATAAGGGATCCAAGTGAATGAGACAAAATGGGGTCTCAATATAGTACAACATGGGGTTGGAAAATATGTGCCAAAGTATAATATAGTGATATGAACAATCCTACATAGAAATTCCTAGAACAATGGGGTCAGGTCCAACATAGAATCATCATGACTACAAATAATATGGATACATAGGAATTGATTCCCTACCCCAAGGGGGAGGGGGAAGGAATGAACCTGAGAAGCCCCGATGAACATGAAACAACTTGAGAAGCCCCACTAAATAGGAAAGGGGCTCCAAAGATCTCAAATTAGCCAGTAGAATGGAGGCTCATACCAATGGCTCTAAGAATAGTTGAATCAAGCCAATCAAATCTAAGGAATAAAATTTGAGGTTGGATCACTAGAGTATATTTGAATATCAATAGTGTGATAATAAGTTGGATTTGAGCATGTGATCTACTACCAAGTATGATATAAATAAGGACTCTCTCATCATACTAGTCCAAGGAAACCCATCAAGGAGGAGGATGGGGACTAGCATACATAAAATTGCAGCTATATATATGGAATCAAACAATGAGGTTGGAATGTGTGAGGATATACATAAGGGGAAACCACTTCTTGAGGACTAATATTTCTAATACATGTCTAAGAAACTATCACAATCAACTAAATAAACCATTAAGTGTATGACTCTCCCTCGTGTCACATAAAGCACATGCGGGTATGATTCTAGGTGTAGTGGTCTAGGTGGCCATATCTTGTCAAGATTTATTAGTGCCCCTAGTCTTCTTAGCTTTACCCCCTTTGTCAAATCCTTTCCAACTTTGGTCAGGGACAACTAGAACTATGTGGAAGATACAGGGGTAGTACCCATCGGTTGGACAAGGATCAATACCAAATGAGGAGTTGGAATGTAGGGCATAGAAGGGATGGGAATATACAAGTATCATACATGGATCCCCAAGGTAACATTACATAAACTCAACATGACCATCATGAGTGTTCTAACTAATCCTAGATGGGGAGATAATAAAGGCACTTGAGCAAACAGAGTCCTAAGAGGGGTGCAATAGGTGCCTCAATTATAGTTTGGTGCATGAAACCTTGAGGTTGGATGTGTATTATGAGGATTTCCATATAGAACCTCAACATGTAACAAAAATTCCAATTTACTTATGAAGTTCTTACGTCCACCCTCCATACTTTCCCAAAAACTGATATAAATAGATTTGGATTTGCAACTATCATAACAGTATTGGATTTGGTGTGGTTGAAAACCTCATGGGTTAAGGATGAACTTGAAGGTTATTTCATGGGATATGTAATGATTTGTAGATTCACTGGTTGTCCAATGCTAAAGGATCTTTAAAATTGGGTCTAATTCTCGAGTTCATTAATCTTGAACATTTTTTTTGTGAGTAGTATTCAAATGGCACACTACTTTTGTAGGTAAATCAATATGGTTAGGGTGAAAAATTACATATTCATAGGTGTAGTATTGTAGGACAAAAAATTACATAACCATAGGTGACATGGATCATTCAATTATATAAGAACTTATGCTAGCACTCAAAGATAAAAATTCAAAGTGTTATTACTCTCATTATTATGCACATACTTTTCCTACCAAAACTTAATGAAAAATTTCCTCAACAACATTGTGCATACCAACATCTACTCTATTATTTATCTCTTATTGAAACAATTAAAATATGATCAAATTCTCAAATGAATGTTTTCCCTCATCATCTATGCTTGATATTGGAAAATTTGTTTTGTCAACCATGGAGTCTTCAAAATATGGAGACAAGATCGGAGATAGGTGACACATATACAACTCATTTTCAATTGTGTGTGCTTCTTTTTGTTCCAACTCTACAATTTCAATTCCTTTCTACATAATGAACAAAGAAATTGTGAAGGGAAGAGATCATATATACAAAACACAAGCCAACTATGGTGGGGGCCTATGATTTTTTTGCAATGAGTAATACATCTGATGTAACCTTGTATTGAAATATCATACAAACTCTTTGTCTTATTTATGTTTCTCGCACAATTATTGCAACAATTCAATTACATGATGAGAATTTCAATAATGAATTTCTAAATTTTCTTTAAACTACTTCTAGCCTTGAATTGATTGAATAAGTAATACATATACCAATTTGCATGTACTTTTCCTTTGGGAGTGAAAGAGAACAGCCTGTAGAGAAGATATTTTAGGTTTTTCAACTATTGTAATTTAGGTTTTTCATGGGATTAAGTGAAATGAAACTAACATTCAATGCAATAATTTAATATTAAATGTAGCTAACTAAATAATATCTAGGACAAAGTGGTAATGCAACCACTAGCAAGGATAACATTCCACCATTGCCACCAAAAATGACCATGAATTGGACCCTCCAAAGTCCCGCTCAAAGTGAAATGAATTTATGTATTTGCAAAAACTTTTTTATAAATATTTTTATTCACCAAATTTCATCTCATTTTTTAAATATCTCTACCTTTAATTAATAAAGGAAATATGGAGATTCCCTGTGCCTGTTCTGGTACCTTGAAGGTATAGGGTTTAGGGGGTAGATAAAAGTGTTCTATATTTTGTCATCTTTGATGAATGATAGGTTTATGGGTGTCGAGTGTTTTGTCATATTTTATCATAAACATGTTCATACAAAACATGTGTTTTTTTGGCTCCACAGTATGCTCATAGGAAGTGCATCGAGCGTTGGTCCCATCAAAAAGGAGGAGATTCCAAATGTGAATTATGTTGTGAGGTTTCATGACTTTTTATTTGGCCATGTTTTTATTCTTACTATCAACAATTTCATATATATATATATATATATATATATATATATTATTATCCTCCACTAATATTTTGAATTGGAAATGAATTCATAATTATTTTTTCCGAACTGGAATGTTGTGGATTTGAAATCGCAGGAATACAAGGTGAGAAGGGTTGACCGAATGCTAAGAGGAGATCTGTACATCCAGACGAGTCAAGTAAGTACCAAAATTCTGACTCTATCCATGCTCAGTCCACCTACGTTTTGTCCCCTATTCCCACTGATATAATGATAATAAGTAATAATTTAGACTTAATCTCTTCATGCTATAGTTATATTCTCGAAAGGAAGTCCCTGAAATTTGAACAGGGATTTTGTTTATCTTGTTGATATTGACATCCTTTTGTATGAGATGGTCAATGACAATGGTTAGTGAGACCTAGAAGGCAGATTGAAAACATTATGGGTTAAAACAATTTGATCAATGTATTGTCATATAAGTTGCATATCAATAAACATTTAGCTGATTTACCTAAAGAATGAATTTATATATTTGCAAAAAACAATTTATAAATATTTGTATTCACCAAATTTCATCTCATTTTTAAAATATCTCTACCTTTCATTAATAAAGGAAACATGGAGATTCTCTGTGCCTGTTCTGGCACCTTGAAGGTACAAGGTTTAGGGGATAGATAAAAGTGGTTTATATTTTGTCATCTTTGATGAATGAAAGGTTTATGGGTTTCGAGTATTTTTTCATATTTTATCATAAACATGTTCATACAAAACATGTGTTTTTTGGCTCCACAATATGCTCACAGGAAATGCATTGAGCGTTGGTCCCATAAAAAAGGAGGAGATTCCAAATGTGAATTGTGTTGTTAGGTTTCATGACTTTTTATTTGGCCATGTTTTTATTCTTACTATCGACAATTTCATATATATATTCTTACTGTCATTATTATCCTCCACTAATATTTTGAACTGGAAATGCATTCATAATTATTTTTTCTAAACTGAAATGTTGTGGATTTTAAATTGCAAGAACACAAGGTGAGAAGGGTTGACCGAATGCCGATAGGAGATCCGAACATCCAGACGAGTTAGGTAAGTACTGAAATTCTGAATCTATCCATGCTTAGGCCACCTATGTTTTGGCCCTTGTTCCCACTAATATAATGATAATAGGGAATAATTTAGACTTAATCTATTCATGTTATAGTTATATTGTCGAAAGGAAGTCTCTGAAATTTATTTACTAGTATTACCATTGTTAATTTATGGAGAGATGTTTATTTGTTTAATTAGGATTACCTATAAAATGGAGAGATGTTTATTTGTTATATTTAGGTCACTTTGTTGAAGATGAGAACGGTTATAGTGAGCATCACTCTTGCGATGAAAACATAGATGAAAGTGTAACGGTCAATAGTGAGCATCGCTTTTGCGAAGAAAACACAGACGAAATTTTTCTTCTGTCGAGAGAGCGACGAATACATGGTCTATTTAGATCAAAATTGAAAAATTGAACTTTTTCTCTTCAAGTTTGCAATGAAAGAGTACTTTCGTCGCAAGTAGTCATCGCAATTTTTTCAATATGTAGTAGTGTATAGACATATTTACATTTACAATTGGTACCAATGGCTCACCAGCCTATGTGTTCATTTACATTTATATGTAAAATTCGGGTTTGGCCTAAGGTTATTACAGGATTTATAAGATAAATCTAATGGTATGGATGTAAATCTCTCATAAAAAGAGGTTGTTAAAAAAAGGGCACTAAAAATGGACTTTAAATGTGAAATTTATGCCCTTTTGAAAAAGGGAATAATTGGTAACCAAAGTTGTTCCACATGGTGATTGTTGATACCGAGAGGGGGGTGAATCAATATCAAGTACAAATTGGAACTTTGTCCACTTATACTTCAACCATATCATATATTCAATTATATCCAATGAGAAATGAACAATAATAGAACAGTTGCACCAATACACCACAATACACCATGCACAATATATGAGAAATAATCAATAGTTGTTGTTCAAGGGAAGTAATGAATTCCAAAGGAAGCTACTGCTTCCAAATATAAAGGGAGGGATAAATCTCCAAAAGCGAGATACAATCCTCTAATATTAATAGAGGGTTGACCTCTCCATCCTTTCCCCTTCCTTCCACCCAAGAATATATGAGAGATAATAAAACTTTAAATTAAATTATCACCATCAACCAACCATCACATAGAACATGATAATTCTTCCTGAGACTTCTTCAACTATTTAGAAATTGTCGAAAGAACCACAGTTTCTTTGATAGCTTGTCGATGTTTTCGATCTTCGGGATTTTTTGTCCTGAATATGGATCCTGTTGTGGATCCGAAACGTCAACAAGATATCAAAGACACTGTGGTTCTTCCAACAATTTCTAAACAAATCTCTCACCACAGAAACCTAAATGAACTTCTTCAACTTCTGCAATTCTTCACCTTTTGGAATACTCTATTCCTACAGATAATATTACTCAATGTATTCTCTGAAACTCCTCAAATTTCACTCCTTGAATCCTCCCAAAAAATAAGTTATAGATAAAATGGTAGACCTTATTCAATTATGTTTTATTCAGAAGAGTGAACTTGTACAGAATGCCCTGTGCTCAATATTTAACATTAGATTCTGAAATTGTCACATAGGGAAATATGGCCTGTACTCTTTCCAATTCAATTTGTCTCACTTCATTTGGATTATCTATGAAGAATTTATGACTGTTTTACTTAGAACACCTATTTTATGACTAACTTCAGGACTAGTCAAAAACCCTATCTTCCACAGAGTGCATCTCCAAAATTATAGAGAATAAAGAGCTGAAATATTTACCACAATTACCTAGACATGTCTTCTCAATACCATACCAATTTCACCATCTGAATCATTCTAGAAAAAATGTTATAGTGAAAAATGGTAAGATGACCTATAAATAACATACCTTAGACCACATCACCAAAAGACTTCATCCTCCCTTGAAATCCGTCCTTCTTTACTACAGATTTCCTCTGAAATTTGAATTTTGTGTGTTTAAAATGAATGTATGATGATATGTATTTATACCCTTTATGTCACTTCCTTTTAATATTAGGGCCGACTTGACACTTTCTTATTTTGTAATTCTTTTCTTTAATTATCTTCAAGGTCGACCTGTACTTCCTTCTTCAATTCACTTTGTCATCTTCAAAAATCCATTTCTCCTCAACAATGAGAATCCATGTGTCATGCCATCTACCAATGGAAACAACATGATGTATACTATCCATCCATGGGTGTTTTTTCTACATGCACACTGTCCTTCATGTCCAAATACATTCATCAATCTTGTGGTCCAAAACCAATGACTAGGGTTGACATCAATGACAACAACCAATCTTCCAAAAATATCCCCCTTTGTCATTGATGGAAACATTCATGCTCCCCCTGTCATCATGATCCCAATTTCTCTCCCCCTTTGACATCAATTGGAAAGGGTGGGGTTTCTCCCCCTGATTTTGATGGAAAAAGGTAATTTTCTTCTTTGGGGTTGCTCCCCCTAAACATATAACACTTAATAACATTTCATTTTTATGGTCTCTTTCCTCCTTGGATATTTTTTGTGGTTTTAGTAAATATATTTTACTTGGTCTTGTTGTTGAAATTGCAACCAATCTTCCTGAACCTTCTTCTTTGATTT
This sequence comes from Picea engelmannii, assembly GCA_009831015.1. Taxonomy (NCBI): domain Eukaryota; kingdom Viridiplantae; phylum Streptophyta; class Pinopsida; order Pinales; family Pinaceae; genus Picea; species Picea engelmannii. Next base: position 272,692 of record ML786118.1, read on the forward strand.
TTCATCTTTGTGAGTCAAACGTGAGAGTATATCCTTGATCACACATTTTACTAACACTGAGTAGATTATGCTTCAATTCTTCACCCAATATGACATTATTTTCTTTTACATTTTTTCTTCCAAGCTCTACTACACCTTCTCCAAGTATTTTGGCAGATGAGTCATCTCCAAATGTAACATTGCCACCCTTTCTCTACAAGCTGATGAATTTGTCTTGATCTCTGGTCATGTGTGAAGAACATCCATTGTCTATGTACCATTCATCTTCTTCTTTACATTATTCAATGGTCAATGCTATTTGAAAATCTTAATTGTTTGGAATCTCTTTCCTTCTCCATATTGTGGTTGGCATATGGACATTTGGCATAGGAGATTCTTCATTCATATATCTGCAATCTCATGCTTTGTGATCAAGATAATTACATTTGTAGCATACAATATTTTTTTCCATCAATGGGGAAAATGAATTATAAATTTTGTTGACAAATCCATGATTATTTCCATATCTTCTATTTACATTGTTCATGTTTCTTGCATAGTTGTTCCTTTCATTAATTTTGCAATTAATTGCCTTATGTCCAAGATTTTTGCAAGTATAACAGTGACCAAGAAATAAATTTTGATACTTGAGAGTAAGTGACCTTCTTTTTTATATATTCCATCTGGGTTCATGATCTAATCTTCTGTAGTTTCCTTCATACTGATTGAAGCTTCTTTGATTCCTGAAGGTAGGAGGTCTTCTTGGATATTCATCTCTTTTGTGATCATTCCTTCTTTCTTGTATCCTAGTCCACTTCTCATCAATTGTCTATGTAGATATTTCTTCAACCTTCCTGTTGGTATTTGCACCTTCTTTGTATGAATTTTCACCCATGCATCCAATATGTGTTAAGTCTTTTGGCACTTGAGAGTTTCTTAATCTCTTCCTCAATGATACAACTTCTTGTTCAATTTTCTCACAATCTTCTTATTTCTTCATCATTTGGACATTCCTTACTTCTCCTATTCTTCTTGCTTCTTCGAGTAGAGTTTTCAAGGAAATGGTTTCTTCTCTTAGTTTCTCAAAGTCTTCTAATTGTTTCTTCAAGATAACAACTGTCTTTTCACAACTACCCAATTCACTTCTTATTTTTCTATGCATGTTTTTGATCTTGCTATTTTGAATCTCAACATGCTTCAATTTTTTAAGATTCTTGTCTTCTTGTTGAATCATTTATGGTTCATGATTTTATTCTTTTTCATTGGAATTTTCTTCTTCAGTATCATCTCTTTAAATCCTTTGATAAGGAATTTCAAATTCAACATGTCCTGCTCCTTCACAATTAAAGCAAAATAACTCACGTTGATTTTCTTCTTTGAAATCTGAGATGTTGTAATTTGCTTCAACTTCTTCTTCTTCTTCTTCTTCTTCTTCTTCTTCTTCTACTTATTCCCTTGCATAAAGGTATTGTATCTTTTCCCAAAGATATTTTTTTGATGCACATGATCCCACCTTGGATTTCACTAAATCTGTCAATCCATCCAAGATGGTATATATTGCCAATTTGTTGTTCCTTCTTGCTTCGTTCTGAGCTGTAGTCTTTCATTTCCTCAAATCATTTTATCCTGAAGAAAATGAGAACCAAACATATGCCCCAAGAGATTTCAAGTAAGTTTCCATTCTATAACTCCAGTATTCAAAATTGGTTCCATCAAATGGTGGAATACCATTTGGAATGTTGTCTTCCATTTCTACTTAGGATCTTCCTTCCAGTGGTTAAACTATTTTGAAGGAAACCTAATCTCAAACCAATTGTTGATATTGAGAGGGAGGTGAATAAGTATAAAGTACAATTTGGAATTTTGTCAACTTATACTTTAACTAGAGAATATATTCAATTATATCCAATGAGAAATGAACAATAGTAGAAGAGTTGCACCAATACACCACAATACACCATGCACAATATATGAGAAATAATCAATAGTTATTGTTCAAGGGAAGTAATGACTTCCAAGGGAAGCTACAACTTAAAAATATAAAGGGAGGGATAAACCTTGAAAAGGAAGATATAATCCTCTAATATCAAGAGAGGGTTGACCTCTCCATAATTTCCCCTTCCTTCCACCCAAGAATATATGAGAGATAATAAAACTTTACATTAAATTATCGCCATCAACCAACCATCACATAGAGCCTGATAATGCTTCCTGAGACTTCCTCAAATTATGAAATTCTTCACTTCTTGGAATACTTATGTAGTGGTTGTAGTATCCTTTTGTTCACCTTTTGAATAGATTGTGAAGAATCTAAATTTTGTAGAGATACTACCTTGCGACATTGTTTAGGCGAGATAGTAATTGGAACTACCTCTGGTATCCTCTAGAGATGACCCCCTAGAGTAACAATGACACTACAAGGTCAAGACTCATAGATAACATGGTACTTCCACATATATGGCTGGCCCAAGAGAACATCACATACATCCAATGGAGAAACATCACATAATACCTCATCCTTGAAGGGTTGGATGTCGTATGACAATTTCCACTACTGGTTGAAACAAAGATCTTGTCCTTGGCGAAGCCACCCAATGTTGTATGGTCGTGGGTGTGGTGTTGTCGACAATCCCAACTATTTGATGACCTTTGTTGAGATGAGGATATTTTGGCTTCCACTATCAACAATAAAATGCAGTGGGGTCCCCTTCACCCACATTTGTGAATGTAAAAGGTGCTCCCACTCTTCAAAATCTATTGGTTCTTCTGGTTGAATTGTTGCGGTCGTGACAGTAACAGTGGGGTCTATGTCGATGATCTATATTCTATCAATATTTTCATAATCAAATTATGAATCAGGTTTTGGCTCCTTGCCTTTGATATCGGCCACAAATTATTGTTTTGAGCGACATTCATCAGTGTTGTGCCAAGAGATTTTGTGGAAATCACACCATTTTCCAGTGTCCTTCTTCATCTTTTTGTGACCCTTCTTTTCTTGTGGCTTGGACTAGTTTTCAAGAGATTGTTTGTTAGGTTCATCTTTATCATACTTTGCTTGTTGCAGATTCACAGATCCAAACTCCCATTTGTTCTGGTGCTTAAATTTTTAATTGATTTTAACAACATATTGATAAGCAACATCAAGTGATGAGATGTCCAGAAAATCCATTTTAGTTTGTATGTATATGTGTAGAGCCCCACGGTATTTCAGAACCAAATGTCGTTCAAAGTCTTGGGTACCTATCTCGGTGCATAAGGTATGGAAGGTATTGGTGAAATATAGAACTGCTTGGTCCCTCTCTTGTTGCAGTGTGGTCCATCTCATGTATTGGTCCTCATAGTTTCCAATAGGGTAATAATGTTCCTTTACGACATCCACAAACAAATCCCAAGTGGGCTTGGCCCCATATATTCTAGACTCCTTTGTAGAAATTTTGTCCCAGTAATTTTACCACATATGTTTGACATGGGGGAGAGCCTTAAGCAGTGAAAAGGTGATATTTTCCCTTTCGGAGAAATTATGAACACAGAAATAACCTTCCAGTAGATTTAACCATTTTTATAGGACATCTGCATCTATCTGTCGTTCAAATATGGGAATATCAAAAATAATTTGTATCTTGAAAGGTGAGGTGCCTCCAAAGTGGCCACTTGATGAATATGTGCATGTTGTTATCGTTAGGTGTTGAAGGATGTGGGAAAAATTCTCCATCATTTTGTCCCTCTGTCGCATGAGATCTTGCTCAAGCAACAGATTAATAGAATTGTCTTCTCTGTCATTTTTATTTTCTTCTGCCATGGAGGGTTTCTTGGGCATGTGAGAGATATTTTCCTCAAGAGAGAAAATATTGATACCCAACCTGCTATACTCGGACCTTGTCGGGGACATGGACTAAAAAATGATCAAGACCAACCTACTCTAATACCAATGATCTAGATTATTTTCGGCATGAAATGAGAGAGGAGATATAATAAAACAATGTACAGATATATCTCAGATATCCAATAATATAACAGAAATGTATCAGAGATGAAACCATAAACACAAAGATACATTAATACACAATTTTCTATTAATGAGAGAAAATGTACAAAAACTGTAAAAATACAGAGTGAAAGACTTGCTAGAATGGTGGCAACTATCTCTGAGAAGAGATGTGTCTGCTACTCGAATTCACAAGAAGATTATTTTACAATGAGGCTCAAAAGGAATTTTTATCATAAATAAAATCCAAAACCCTAACCCTGGAAGATGAAAAGCCAACAATTTTTTGGACTCCGTTTTGGGTAGTTTGGTGTATCAACTTCTCGGGGGCGTAACTTTGGCATAGAATCTCCGTTTGGGGCACACGATAGCTCATTGGAAAGGTATCGTTGAGGATATTCATTTTAGGGGATCAATATAAGCCTTTGGATATCATTGAGAAGCTCAATCCCGAAAAACCTTCATTTAGGCCCTCAAAATGGCCCCATAAGTTAAAAACTACTAAAAATAGTAAATTGCCAAAATTGCTAGGAAACAATTTTGAGAAAGATCGAAAAGGTGGGTGGCCACCAATATACACATCGATCACCTTTATAGGAACCAATTATTACAAATCCATTCTCACTTTGATGTTTCCCAACTCACCTCTCTTCATGATGCCTTTTGCTAAGGGAAAGGGTGTCATCTCCTAAGCCATGAAGCCTACTCCAACTACCCTTGTGGGTTCTAATCAAGAACCACTTACATTCCTATGGTATTGAACATATATATAAAAATATATTTACCCAAATTCATCATCCTCACCCAATAGATTACTATTTAAGTCATCCCCCCGAGTGTGATGAATGAATACTTATTGGCCTCTTTCTCGAACCAGTTTGGATCCACCACTTTGTCTTTTCCTTCAACCGACCCAAGGACATCATTTAAATACATGTTGCTTAAAGGTATCCCAAGAAGGGTTTCAATGGTTAGCCCTAGTTCCATCAAGTGATAATAGTGAATGAAGCTCCAATGTCATCCATCCTTGTAGTAAAATATGTAGTGGATCAATCAAAATGATTCAAGGACAATGAACTCATCTACATATTCAANCAATTATTACAAATCCATTCTCACTTTGATGTTTCCCAACTCACCTCTCTTCATGATGCCTTTTGCTAAGGGAAAGGGTGTCATCTCCTAAGCCATGAAGCCTACTCCAACTACCCTTGTGGGTTCTAATCAAGAACCACTTACATTCCTATGGTATTGAACATATATATAAAAATATATTTACCCAAATTCATCATCCTCACCCAATAGATTACTATTTAAGTCATCCCCCCGAGTGTGATGAATGAATACTTATTGGCCTCTTTCTCGAACCAGTTTGGATCCACCACTTTGTCTTTTCCTTCAACCGACCCAAGGACATCATTTAAATACATGTTGCTTAAAGGTATCCCAAGAAGGGTTTCAATGGTTAGCCCTAGTTCCATCAAGTGATAATAGTGAATGAAGCTCCAATGTCATCCATCCTTGTAGTAAAATATGTAGTGGATCAATCAAAATGATTCAAGGACAATGAACTCATCTACATATTCAACAAATTGTGTCCAAATTAGAATATTTACACAAGTTGATTGCATAAACTTTAAACTAAAGAATAAAGCCCATATTTATTATTGTGTAGAAGGCTTCTTCATATATGAATTCAACCTAGCATACGACAAAGATCAATTCTTCAGCTTTGGACCTTGGTTTTTGGGTAAATAAATACCATGCATGAATAAATGGACCCCAATGCTTAATCTAGCGACAAATTCTCTCTCTTTGTGGCTCCAGTTTGGGTAAGGATTCCCAACCTTCCTTTGTAATTTTGTTGATTTTATTTGCTATAGTGGATCAAAAATTCCTTAGTCAAATTATTTCAAGAGTGTAGAAATAGGCAACATATAACCATCTACAATGACATTTGTGTTGAAATGGATTTCAATAAAGGCTTCTGAACATAGATAAAGTCAGTAGTTAGAAAATACACCTAGATATGTTCTCTCAATTACGAGAAGGTTTTATTTGATGTAGGGATATTTTGAAACATGACACTTTGAAGTTCACTATGTCAACAATCTAAAAGCATGTTTCCCAATAAAACATCGAAGGAATCTTGCATGGCAAGATGGAGCAATGGAGGAACAACTCCTAATCAATAAGGATGCCATAAAGGCTACAACTAAAGTAAAGATTGTCATAGTACATCAAGAAGGATAAATGTCAAGTATTCGCATGTTGGATTTTAATGTTGTTCAATTACATTCAGTTTCTTTACAAATTTACATTAACTAAAGCATAAAACATGAACAATAGCAGCAGTAATAACTAATATCACAAGAAGAATAACCATGCACAAAGACACAAGTACAATAGAAAATTCTAAGATAAAAATGGTTGTAATAGATTGATATATTATTACAATGATGAGAGTTTGATATATATAAAACATATGGTGACCATACATGAAAGGATGTGTCCCTTGGATAATAAGTAACTACTTAGTTATTAAGTATATTTATACATTGTATTATAAATATCATGCCATATATATATATATATATATATATATATATATATATATATGGAAGATTGTATTCCCGATGTTGTCCAAATATCTGCACTCCCTCTCAATGAGGGAGACATTCTCAACCAAGGTTGTTCACCATAGGTACACCCCCATGAGTGAATGTTAGCATGATGCTAACTAACATGTGAAAAACATCTCAAGCATCTCGAGTCCATATTATTCCTTTTCATGATCAAGGAAGGACTATGTCTGGGCCCATTTATCATAAATGCACCTTTATGATAAATGTATCCTATCTCCCTTGGTATGCAGCTCAATCTAGGAGAAGTTATGCCCGATGCTGAGACATCAACACTCCCTCTTAGCTAGGTAAGTATCTTTTCATAGTAGTACACAACTACTATCCAAAGACACACAGTTTCTAGCAGTGGTACACAACCACCATAGTAGAAAAAGGTTTGCCACAAATGGCACTTCCATGTGGACTTCTAGAGGTTACACCCTCTAGAAACACTATGGTTAACTCTCATAATGTGTGATGTCAAGGTTCAAATCCCTTGACATGTCTTCATGTTCTCTCTAGGGATGATTTTAAGGATGGAAATTTATTTTAAAATGTAGAAACCTTGGCACATCTTAGTAATCCTTCATATGCCAACTATACATGTTTGGAAATATTTTTGTAAAAATATTCAAATTTCTAAGGAATTTATATAGTTTGTATAATGTTTTGTCTATTTTTAAGGTAAAATAATTTTATGCTATAGAATTTGGGCGAATCAGTTTTAGAATAGAGAATCTTGTTTTGAGAAAAACCATGGAAAATTATCCCATGAGAAAAATTTATCTCCTAAAATCATCCATGGTTCTCTCCACATGGGACATTGGTTTATAAGACCAAATTCACTTATCCCTTCTTGAATAAGTGTCCCACTTATCCCTTCTCGAATAAGTGTCTTCACAGATCAACTCAACTCAATTCACAGAGGAGTACGATCCAGAGAATGTTTGTCACACATGGCACTCCCATGTGGACTTCTAGAGGATACACCCTCTAGAAACACTAGGGTCAACTCCCATAGTTTTTGACGTCAAGGTCCAACTCCCTTGACATGTCCTCATGTCTTCATGTGCTCTCCCAAACCCACTTATCCCTTCTCAGATAAGTGTCATCACAGATCAATTCACTTCAGTCACAGAGGAGTATGATCTGGTGAATGTTTCAAGAAGATGCAAACATAAACACTCCCTTTCAGTAAGGGAGGCATTCTCTGCTACACCAAGTCTGTTATGGAAGTACTCGAACTTTTTCTTGGTAAGGGGTTTGGTATCAACAACCTGCTCATCTGTAGGAAGGTATTGCACCAAAGCTTCCTTCCTCTTCACCATGTCTCGGATGTAATGGTACTTTATCTCAATGTGTTTTGATTTGTCATGAAACACTTGATTCTATGAGATATTCACACAACTTTGGTTATCAAAATGAATAACGATGGAATATAGAACATGTACAAATAAATTTACAAGGATATTGAGAAGCCACACTGCTTCACAGACTACCACACTCAATGCAATGTACTCTACTTCTGCAGTACTCAAGGCCACAAAAGTGTGTTTCCTACTACACCAAGAAACCATGGTAGAACCCAAAGTGAAGTAACGCCTAGAGGTTCTCTTCTTATATACTATGCTCCCTACCCAATCAGAGTCAATATATCCCTGCAATATCATGTCAATGCTAGAAGTATATCTCAAATAATGCCCATTTTTTCCTCGCAAGTATCTCAACACATGATTCACAACAATCCATTGTGTCTGTCTCGATTGGCTCATAAATTGGATAATCGCACTCACTGCATAGAAAATATATGGCCTGGTTTTAACCAGATACATGAATAATCCAATCAGTTGTTTGTACAGGGTTGGATCAATCTCGTTGGAATCGAAAGAAGACACACATAGTTTCTTCAAATTTGTAACCATTGGTGTAGCCATGGGTTTACAGTTTAGCATCCCAAACTTTTCAATATCTCAATTGTGTACTTCCCCTAACGTAGGAAGATCTCATAAGTCCTTTTCCACACCTCTATTCCCAAGAAGTAGTGCATCATACCAAGGTCCTTCATATCAAACTCAGAGGCTAACGCGTACTTGCATTCAATAATAAGGCTCTCTGTACCGGTGATGAATAAATCATCAAAGCAGAGGACCAAAATTAGGGCCTCATCGTTAACAGTCTTGTAGTACAAGTTGGTATCAACAACACTTTTGTTGAAGCCCAAACTCATCATATGTCGATCAATCCTCACATACCAAGCTCGAGGTTCCTACTTGAGTCCATATAGGGCCTTATTCAACCTACACACATGAGACTCCTTCTCATGTATGACAAAACCATCTAGTTTCTTGATGTATATTTCTTCCTCAATCTCTCCATTGAGAAAGGATATCTTCACATCCATCTGAATGTAGTTTCCAACCCATGGATCTTGCGAGGGAAATAATCATCTGGATAGAATTGTATCGAGCAACAGGAGCGAATGTCTCCTCATAATATATTCCCTCCACCTCAGAGAATCCTCTAGCAACAAATCTTGGTTTGTGTTTCTCAATGCTTCTGTCAGTTGTATGTTTTATCTTATAGATCCATTTGGAAGTTACTACAGACTTCCCTTCAGGTCTCAGAATAATATCCCACACATCGTTCTTCATGATGGAACGATACTCCTCCATCATGGAATCTTTCCATACTAGTTGACTAGATTCCTTCTCATAACATGAAATCTCATAATCAATGATGTGGCTCATAGTTGCGGCATAGCACAAATATCTCTGAGGTCTCTTTCTCTCTCGGAAGGTACCATGAGGAGTTGCATGTCCTTCTTCCTCCTACAAAGTCTAATGAGCCCATGTATGTCTCTTATGACCTACTACAATATCTCTGGGAACATCAACTGAAGGTACAAGATCAATAGGATCAATAGGCTCAACGGTCTCCCTATGAATTGTTGGAGGGTGAGGGGGAGAAGGAACCATCCCTTCTTGTTTCTCACTATCAATATCCATGTGAGATCCTCTAGATCTCATGAAGGCTACCTGCTCCTCAAAGGTAACATCTCTGCTTAGCTCAATCTGTCTCTGACCAGGGATGTAGATCCGGTATTCCTTCGAAAACTCATTGTACCCCACAAATGTACCCTTTCTTCCTGAAGGGTTTAGCTTGGTCCTTTTCTCTTTGGGTATATGAATGTATACTAGACACCCAAATATCCTGAGGTGTCCAACCTCAGGCTTCACTCCAGTGAAGGCATCCTCGGGAGTCATGTTCCTTAAAGTCTTATGAGGACTTATGTCCTAAACATACACTACAGTCATGGATGCTTCTACCCACAAAAACATAGGTAAATTTTGATCATGAATCATTGCCTTGACTGCCTCAACAAAAGATATGTTCTTCCTCTTTACAACCCCATTTTTTTTAGGGTTGTAAGGAACAATGTACTCCCTCTTGATCCTTGCCTCAATGTAGAAATCATTGAAATCCTGGGAGATGTATTCTCCTCCATTATCTGATATCAAAACTTTAATATTTTTTTCGGTCAGGTTTTTGACCTGTGCACTGTACTCCTAAAATCTAGCAAGGACTCCATCCTTGGTCTTCAATAAGTAAATCCAAGTCTTCCGAGAGTGGTCATTAATGAAGATCACATAGTATAGGTATCCACTCAAGGAAGCAATGGTCATCGTTCCACGTAAATTTGTATGAACCATGTCTAAGATCCCCTTGGATCTATTGCCGCTGCTCAGAAAGGACCCCTTGGCATTCTTTCCAAGAGCACAACCTCTGCAAATTCCATCATGTTGAATATGGATCTTTGGAAGGACTGTCAGCATCTTCCCTAGAGAGAGAAAAGATCTATAATGTAAATGAGAAAGTCTCCTCTGCCATAGTTCACTCAACCTAATAGAATCATGTATTAAGGCCCGAACTGGTCGAATAGTCAATCTGTACAATATGTCCTCTCGAACACCAATCACCCGAGCCAAATCCATACTAGAGTTCTTGTCCCATGAAAGAAATTTTCCATCAAATAAAGAAACCTTGTATCCTTTGTTCTCTAAGGATGAAATAGAGACAAGGTTCCTTCTCATCCCAGGTACAAATAATACATCACTCAAATGGAGTGGGGTGCCAAAATCCAATTGTGAGGAATTGGATCCAACTCCCTTCATAGTATATCTAGCATCATCAACAAGTACAACATGAAAAAGAGATTTTTTCTCTACTAGATATGTAAGGTTCTCTCTATATCCATTCATATGTCTGGAAGCACCACTCTCAATCAACCAAACATCATTACTAGTAGGAACCATACTTGAGAGGGATGAAATGAAGAAGAACTCTTCATCGCTCATGCTTGCATTCCTTGACTTCCTCTGAGGTGGTTCTAAATCAAAATTAGCAGTGGAAGCATGTTTCTTTCCTTTCTTCCATGTAGGACAATTTTTCACATAGTGGTCATACTTTTCACATATGAAGCATTGAAACTTTGGCATGTCCTTTTTGTGCTCAGAAGTTGGTTCTAACTTCCTTCCTTTAAATGATTTTCCAAAACCTCTTATTTTTCCTTTTATTTTCCTTGCATGAGTGGCAAGGGCTTGATTTTCATCATGATGGGAACATTGCATACCTCTAGCTGTAAGTCTGGTCTCTTCTTGAGTATAGTCTACCCATAAATGATCAAACTTGGGCAATTTGGATCGCCCACTGATACTTTGAATGAATGGCTCCCAATGGCTTAGAAGACCATTAAGGGTAATCATGAAAAGTTTTGTATCAGAGATGATTTCACCAATAACACCCAATTGAGATCTGATCTCTGAAATATTCATGAAGAAGGTGGCAATTGTATCATACTTCATCATCTTGAGATTCTGAAGCTGGTGTCTCAAGGCAAGTTCTCTGTTGGTGTTGTTTATCTCAAACAACTTCTTCAAGGTGTTGTACATCTGCTTAGTTGTCTTCAAGTTGGAGATGTGAGGGATTAAATGGTCCCTCACATAATAGATGATGATCTTACTGGATTTTGCATCATTCTTCCTCCATTGAGATTTTTCTGCATCATCAACTGATTCTGGTACAACTTCTTCAACGTACTTCATCAGGTCACTCTCTTCTAGAGTGATGAGAAATATAGATTTCCAAGAATTGAAGTTGGTTGTTCCATCAAGCCTATCTTCCACCAAAATACGGTTCACCATGGTTGTTGGAAGAGTGCAAAAACTTTAACCTGAGTTGCAGTTGCAGCAAAACAATGAATTGCAGGAAAGGTACAATGAGTAGTTGTAGAAGGTCATTGCATGTGAAATAGTCTTCTTTAAAAAACGTTGCTCTGATACCATGTTGGATTTTAATGTTGTTCAATTGTGTTCAGTTTCTTTACAAATTTACATGAACTGAAGCATAAGACATGAACAATAGCAACAGTAATAACCAAGATCACAAGAAGAATAACCATGCACAAAGACATGAGTATAGTAGAAAATGCTAAGATAAAAATGATTATAATAGATTGATATATTATTACAATGATGAGAGTTTCATATATATAGAACATATGATGACCATCCATGAAAGGATGTGTCCCTTAGATAATAAGTCACTACTTATTTATTAAGTATACTTATACGTTTTATTATAAATATCATGTCATATATATATGTGTGTGTGTGTGTGTGTGTGTGTGGAAGAATGTATTCCCGATGTTGTCCAAACATCAACATTGCCCCTTTACAAATTTCATGGTCATAACTAGAGACAGAAAATACCCAAAAAGCAAGGTCTCTAGATCTTAAATCCTCTCCCCTTTCCCAACAACAAAACCCCATTCCACTCCTCCTCCCATCAACCCCCAATAATCGAGCTAACCCATTCACCCTCAAAAAAATGACAAAGGAAGCCACACAAATGTTGTAGAAGAAGAGGACAAGGTGTTTGGAAATTTGGGCATCACCCTGCTAAGAGAGGAAGACAATAACGTAGTAGAAGTAAAACACAATGTGTTGCAGGAACCAATCACTCCATTCTAAGATTAATAGGAGGATTCAACAAGATGGGATCTGTATAATAGGCATCGAAAAGATGGGATAATTAGTGCATTCATTGTGCCCAAACTTATCTTTATGAATCTATAAATAAAGAAGTCATAAATTCAAAACTCATATCTCTTCTCGATGCCTTTTACTAAGGGAAAGGGTACCATCTCCCAAGCCATGAAGCCTACTCCAATTACCCTTGTGGGTTATACTCAAGAACCACTTACATGCCTATGGTCCTACCCTCTCTATAAAAGTATCTCTACCTCAATTCATCATCCTCACCCAATAGATTCCTAATTAAGTAACCCCCCTCGAGTGTGATGAATGAATACCTAATGGTCTCTCCCGAACTGATTTGGATCCATCACTTTGTCTTTTCCTTCAATCGACCCAAGTTCATCATTCAAAGACATGTTCCTTGGTTGGCTGTAGTTTCCTCAAGTGAAAATAGTGAAAAAAGCTCCAATGTCATCCATCCTTGTGGTAAAATATGCAGTGGATCAATTAGAATACTTCAAAGACAAGGAACTATCATCCCTTAGAATATCTACTATGAATATCCCTTTACCTTGCCAGAATGAATGTATCGGAGTAAAGGAGGTGTCTACAAGATGGACTTACCGTATCCTTACTTCTATTCATTGTGCCCTATCTTATCTTTATGACTTTATAAATAAAGAAGTCATAATTTCAAAATTCAAAAGGTCTTCGATCGCTTGCTCATTTGATCATTACTGTCCATTCTTTTTATTTCTCTTTGAAATCCAAATGGAACAAGAAACAAGAGGATCGGGGAACAGCTCAGTAGGAGTATGAGAAGAATAATATCGAGAAGAGCTCCTCCTGATCCTGATACTCTCACTCAGATTTTGTTAAGAAGTTGGAATGATCGTGGTCGGCTGAGTATGGAAGAATTTCTAATTCAGACAACACAAGCACCTGAATACCAGGGAATGGGCATTCTTGTCTACTTGAGAGAGAGGTTGCGATACAGAGCCACATTTGTGGTGCCGTCCCTTGGTGTTCGTCATCCGATGAATACGGAAGATGTTTAAAATCAGATACCAATGCCAAATGAACTTCAACACCAAGCAATGGCCATTCTTTTCTACCTCGGAGAGCATGTGCTAGATAGAGACACACCTACAGAGCAGTTGTCTCCCACAACCACAGACATACCCGCAGTGGAGTAGTTGTGAGAGTAGTTTCCAAACAGACCCGTTGTGGAGAAGTTGCGAGGCAGACCCATTTTGGAGGGGTTGCGAGACAGAGCCGCATATTTGGAGGGGTTGTTGCCTCGCATAACCGGAGAACGACCTGCTGTGGGGCAGTTGGGAGGCAGACCCTTTTTGGAGGAGTTGTGAGACATAGCCACATACGTGGAGGAGCAGTTGCCTCTCATAAATAGATACAGACTCCATGTGGAGAAGTTGCCAGAAAGACCCGCTTTTCCCGCTTTGGCGCAGCTGCGAGACTAGCCGCGCTTGTGGAGCAGTTGCTAGACAATGCTGCTGTGGAGCAGTTGCGAGAGGTGTTGCGAGATAGAGCAACTGTGGAGATTTTGCAAGACATAGTTGCACTTGTGCGTAGGTTGCTATTTAGAGCCCCAGTGGAACTATTGCGAGACATATATGCTATGGAGCAGATGCGACGCACGCTAGTTGTGGAACTTATAACAAGTTTTGTTTATGTTATTTTCATGATTGGATTGATTTAGATTTAAGAGGTGCATTTAGAAGGTTTTTTTATGTTATTTTTATGATTGGATTGATTTAGATTTAAGAGGTG
>ML786118.1:287205-302206 GCA_009831015.1 Picea engelmannii
TGGCATATTATGCTATATCCCACACTTTGGGCATACCAAACCTTAGTTAAGACTTCCACTGGATTTTCTCCTTTCTAGTTAGTACATGGTGTGGAGTCAATCTTACCTATTGAATGTGAAATCCATTCTCTTCTATTGGTAGTTGTACTCCTCCCTGACACTTCCGATCTCGAGCAATGCATCGTACACCTAGAGAGCCTTGACAAGAAACGTTGAGATGCCTCTACGGCTATCGAAGGGAATAAGAGATGTGTCAAGGTCCAATACGATAATTTTTTCTGTCCTCGGTTGTACGTTGAGGGTGACTTGGTCATTTTATATGATCAAGCCAAAGAACCATTGGGGGAAGGAAAGTTCAAACCCATGTCGCACAGTCCCTATATCATGCAATGTGTCTTATAAAAAGGAGCCTATGAATTAGAATATTATGAAGGGAACATGTTGTCCAGGCCCAAGAATGGGCTCTAATTGAAAAGATATTACGTTTGAGCCCAAAGCTTCGGTGTAACTCTTTATATACTAATGTAATTTAGTGTATATATATTTTCCCTTTGTTTTTGTCTTATGCTTGCTTATCTAGTTTTCCCTTGGTTGGCATATGTCAACACAGCCTTCTGTCTACTTAGTATTTGCAGACGGATCCATGCACCATACACGAGACCTGGCTTCTGTCGCTTGGGTTGTTTACTCACCCGAGGATCTACTCGTGTCTTCTGGTGGCATATGCCTAGGTCCATCCACGAATAATGTGGCCAAATATAGCATCATTATATAACTTTTGTGCGATGTCATTTCATATGGTATACTCTTTTTTGAGATTCTCCTGGATTACTAGTTACCTTGTGTGTGACCCTACATTACTTCGACGATTCCTAGGGGTACGCCGTTTAGAACAACAGTTTGATTTTATTACTTATCATCACACACCTAGGATTTCTAATTAAGTATCTGATGCATATGCTATTTTAGTTTTAGATTGGCATTTATCACATAACTAAAGAAAAGAAAACATTCTCATCATTGTACACATTGTCACATAAGTAAATCTGAAGAACCATGTTTTATATATATTTCCAAAAATATGATGTTTATAGTACAAAATTGGGGCCAACACCCTCAACACATATATACAATCGATAACATAGAATCCATGAAATATACGCTTGTGTCACTGGATGTGTGTCATGATAACAAACTATGATGTTTGCGAGACACTGAAAGAGTCATACCCAGCTCTGGGCACACAAACCACCTGTCGTTTCATAGCTTCTAGACGATCCTCTACCTGAACCATCGAAATCCTTTATGTCAAATGAGACAGGTTTCCCTGAACGTTTTGAAGGACTCCTTTTTCTTCTCCTCCCACCACCTCATCTCCCTGGTGCCTCCAACGATGTCATGGGAGCCTGTTTGACCATCTTTGACCTATGTCTACGTCACATACGTGTCTAGTTAGTACTTAAACATCATCCAAAAATATTTTTGTTTTCCTATAAAAAAATTAAAAAAATAAAAAATATTTAAAAAACTTTGACATACCTATGTCCCTATAGGAAATCCCTTGTGGTAATGGCATGTCAGGGTCCCCTCTAAAGTCGATCCCTACATATAGTTAGTCATCTAGAGAAACAACCTGTCATCTCTACCAGTAAAATAAATCATCATTGTAGGGTGTGGGAACCCTACCTCCCCTCTGTCGTCTCATCACCTTGGTCCATCGTGCCATGGCTAGATCTCAAGGTCCTCAAGGAATGATCTCAAATATAGGTCCCAAAACTGGAGTCCGCTCGAAGAAAAAGCTACACAATATGGAAGCAAACTCGAAGTTCCTCTTATCACCCTATTTGCATTTTTTCAACTAGATCTTCATGTTAGCCAATAGCGAGGTGCACCAATCATACACCGCGAGTATCAAACACTCTACAGAGTATAACATAAGTGGCCTCAATGCCTGGTGCAATGAGGTCGATCCTCTGATCTAGGTCAAAACGGGGAAAACAATCTTGAGGCTTAAATTATTTATCGCTCAAATGGGGAGTTGACTCTTGACCTTCTCGGTCTCTGCAATGCAGTGAGCATCTATGTATTCTTCTATCTTCATACCACTACCACCTCTCTATGATTTGAGGTTCATCACCTCACCCCGACGCGACAACCCTATCAAGAAACAAATATCCTCGACTTCAATCGTTAAGGGTTTCCCATCAAGGTTGAAGCTCTTACTCTCTGGATCCCAGTAATCCACGAGCAATTGTAGCAACCTCACTTGAGCCCTCGTTCCTTTGAGTGCCCAAATTTTATACAACCCACATATTTTCAAGGCCAATTGGGCCCCCATATCTCTTTCCACAACAACATCTACCTCCTCATGTTTCCTTTCCCTCCACTCTAGCACCATCCTGCAAGAGAAACATCAATTTTTGAGTTAGAAACCATCAAAAACATTGTGTACGGACATATACGCGGGCTGCAACATTCACATTCACCTATAGGGATGGGTATACACTGGATGTATTTTAGACAACCGCGTATAATGATGCGTATACGCGACCTGATGAATGGTAGCCCGCAGACACCTAAAATTTTAATTTGCGCCCTAGATAAATAAAAAATTCAAACCTAAATACAAAATGTAATCCACTAGAAAGAAAGAAGATGGGAAGAGGAATTACCTGGTCCATACGGTCATTGATTATGTCATTCGTCCCTCCTACAATCACTAGTTGAATATTGGAGGTAATTTGGTCCAAAATCCACTATTTGGGTAAAAAAGTCAAATGACATAGTAAAATTTGGTTTTTGTCACTATTTATAGCAATTTTTACCCACTTTACATAGTTTCGGATAATATTTTCTCATAATGGACTAATACAACAGTGGATTGAGTTGGTTTTTGTAGTTTTCACCAAGGATTCTTGTAGTTTTTAGCGTTATGTCGACCATTCATAACTGTGGATAGGTATTTTCGCTACCCAACATATAGGATAGGTATCCATTCCATCACACACACTCACATTGTCCTATAAATGTCTCTCATTTGCCTTAGGTATGAACCCATTTTTTAGCGACACAAAACTTTCTTTCTACTACTAGAAGTGTCGTTATCAAATGGTAGAGACTTACCAAACATGGGTACCCTAGTTATATCCTCTGCTTCATTTGGTGTCCATGTAGAGATTTTTTTCATAGGACTGGGAGTCCCTTATAGATAATACATGAATTTATGTTGAAATTCATTTTTCACTCATAAACATGTTGACCTATACCTAGAGGACTCCCAAGTGAGTTTGATTTGATCTCTTTTCTGACTCGTTTTTGAAAAGTGAAAAGATTGTCGAGTGAAATTGTCTCTTTCACACTCATAAATAGGATTTGAAAGGATGTCTATTTGGTACAATTTTACCCCTTTCTCAAACCAAATAGACTAAGATTATGAAAAAAGGACATTTTTTGACATTAAGTTTTGATTTCATATCATGCCCTTTCTTGCAGTAATGAGCCTATTTTTGGTTCTCGCTTTGCATTATAAATCGTTAGCCCCAACAATTTTTCATCCTCAACCAAGAAGAGCCTCGTTTATATCCTTTGCAACTTGAAACCCTATACCCAGGAGGGAACATTCCCTCGAGTTTCCATCTCTCGCATGCACCTCCTTGTATTGATCATAGGTATGTTCCACTGCTGGAACTAGTTTTTCTTACTTGCGATACTCGTTTCCTCCTCTGTATCAAAGAATTCATTTGAATATGAAAAAACAAAAAAAGACGAGTGGGAAGGGAGTATTATCTTATATTGGAAATAGTTGTGTTGTTAAGCCCTAATATTGGCTAATTACCCCTTAATTGGGGCATATTACATTAGTAATGTTATTTTACTTATATCGGCTTTATTCCATTAGTTGTAATTATACCTCCTAGTCTCCTATATATACCAAGGAGACATTTTCATTTGGAATCATCTTGGAATTGTACATTTATGTGGGCATAAGGAGGTTTCCCCATCGAATAGGATTATTATTTGAATTTCTCTCTTTTTCAAGGCGTTGAATACTTATTATGAGGTTTTTCTATGCTATATTGATATTTGGTTCTTAACATATGGTATCAGAGCTCAAGGTCTTGGGGTTTCACTGATACATATGAGACACCTTGGAATTTTTGCTATAATTTTATTTCTACAATGTTTCAAAAGGAATGGCTTGGAGGATATTTAGTATATGGATCAACGTACGCTGGGTTAAAATTTCAGCTCTTGAGGCCTTATAATTTCGGAGATACATCCTGTGCACGATAGGGTTTTGGAATCATCCTGAGCAGATTCATTGTGGAATTTTCGCTTTAAAATTGTTTCTATAACGTTTTAGACTCTGAACTCCAGAGAATATTAACAGAAATTATTAAGGTATCCGTGGTAAAACTTTCATCTTCTGGGTCGTCGTACGTTTGTAGATACACCTTGTGGAAGATAGGGTATCTGACTAGTCCTATTGACTAGTCTCAAGAAGGTGTTCCAAGTAAAAAAATCATAACTTTTTCCTAGAGTATCCAAAGTGAGTGAGATTAGTTGCATTAGATAGTGGACAGTCTTTAGTATTTATAGTATGAGTTTCATAATTTTATATCAATTATGTTGTGCAGGGCACGCTATACAAATGACATCTCCCGAAAAGGCCAAAAACTAGAAATTTGTGGGGAAGTTACCATAAATTCCACTTGGCACATCCAATTTTGATCAGACCTATGGAATTAAGAAGAATAAATATCATAGAACTAAAAATAATAATTTTTCATACCCATAAGGACCAAAAATCTAGAGATACAGCAGAAGAAATATTGTCTAGCAGAACCACCTCAAAATCAAGGTTCAAAAGTGATACATGGCCAACATGCCACCCAAAAAGGGAACTTCTACACCAAATAAGCCTAAAGATAATCTAACATGGACTCTTGATGAGGGTGAAGAAATGCGTAGGGACATAAATGATTTACAAAAGAAGACAATAACAAAACATGAACTACAAGAGATGATGGAGGGTTTAAAAGGGGAGATCATGGAAGGATTGAAAATTTTCATAATAGAGAGGACACCTGAAAGTGAAAATGTATCCCATGAAATAGATGATGAGGACACAATGAAGGTGAATCAAGAATAGAGAAATTCCAACTTTGGGTTGAATACCAACCACGTTCCTAAGATCGATATGAGGAAGTGTGATGGCAAGGACCCAATCACATGGATTCTTCAGATGGAGCAATTCGTTGATCTACATAATGCGCCACATACACAAAAGGTACGAATTGCTTCTTTATATTTAGAACCCAATCAATTTGTATTGTATCGATGGATTTGTTCTCACAAATCACTCGTCACTTGGAAAATTTTCATGAAAGAAATGATAGCACAATATGAGGATACAAGGAGCAATACCTTCTTTATCCAATTGATAAATCACAAGCAAAAGGGTTCAGTTACAGAGCACATTGAGAAGTTCCAAAGATTGAATATAAAGGTAACATATATTCCTGCTGAGCACTTAATTGATGTATTCATAGGAACTTTAAAGGATAACATTCAACATGAGGTTCGCCTTTGGGAACTCAAATCATTGAAGAATGCATTTAAGGTGGCAAGAAATGTTGAAAGTAAAAATATGGCTATGGCTACTAGAAGGACCAATCCCAACATCTATAGAGAGAATAATGCTCCTTCTTCTAAAACACCTCAACCTACAAGGTTGACACCTCAACAATTGGAGGAAAGAAAAGAAAAATGTTTATTCTTTAATTGTGACAACAAGTACAGTAACGAACATAAGTGTGGTGAGAAGAAATTATTCTACATAGATTGTGAAGAGGAAGAAGAAGAAGAAAAAGAACCATCTCAAGATGAAAACGTAGAAGCAATTTCGTCTGAAGAGTTGACTCCCATGATATCATGTAATGCATTGGCTATAATTAGCACTCCTCAAACCCTCAATATCGAAGGATACATCAAAAAGAAAAAGGTAATAGTCCTAATTGATTCTGGCAATACTCATAATTTCATTCACTACAAATTAGCCAAATCTCTCAATTGCTTTGTATATCTAGTGCCATATTTTCAAGTAATGATTGCAGATGGAGGAACTATCAATTTCTCAGGAAAATGCAATAAGATCAATATTACTATGGGGGAATATGTAATGAATAGTCTAATGATTTCTATACCCATGGGTGGTGCTGATGTTGTACTAGGAATCCAATGGTTACAATCATTAGGAACAGTGGCTTTTAATTTTCAAGAACTTTTCATGAAATTTTCATTGGAAGGAAAATAAATTGAGTTAAGAGGTATCACAGGGAAACTCGGTAAGGTGATAAGCTCTAATGGCATGACAAAATTATTGAAAAAGGGGCATCAAGGAGTTATTGCACAACTATGCTCACTAGATGTTCAAACATCTAAGCCATCTATTCCTCAAGATCTCCAAGGGATCATTGATAAGCATTCAAAAGTATTTGAAGATATTCCCAAAGGTATTCCACCCACTCGAAATCATGATCATGAAATTCACCTAATTCCTGGGAGTGTTCCTCCTAACATCAAGCCATACAAATACACTTATGCCCAAAAGAGTGAAATTGAGCGCATGGTTGAAGAAATGTTAGAGGCTGGCATTATTAGACCTAGCCAAAGTTCTTACTCTGCACCAGTGGTAATGGTATTCAAGAAAGATAGATCATGGCGTATGTGTTCAGATTATAGAGAGCTCAAAGAGATCACTATTAAAGATAAGTTTTCTATTCCCAGCATTGATGAGTTGTTAGATGAACTACATGGAGCAATATATTTCACAAAATTGGATCTTCGTTCAGGGTATCATTTTATTAGAATGAAGGAAGAATATATCCCAAAAACAACATTCCAAACTCATGAAGGCCATTATGAATTTTTGGTCATGCCTTTTGGCCTTACAAATGCACCTTCAAAATTCCAAGGGTTGATGAATTCCATTATCAAGCCCTTCCTTTGAAAATTTGTGTTATCATTTTTTGATGATATACTAATCTATAGCAAGTCTTGTGAGGATCATGTGCGACATGTTGACAAGGTGCTACAACTACTAAAGGAGAAACAACTATATGCCAAACCATCCAAATGTTTCTTTGAAGTGAAGGAAGTAGAGTATTTGGGTCATATTGTATCTCATGAAGGTGTTAAGGTAGACCCTAACAAGATTAAGGCCATGATGGACTGGCCGATTTCCAAAACATTGAAGAATCTTAGAGGATTTTTGGGTTTGACAGGTTACTACTACAAGTTTGTTCGGCACTATGGAAGAATAGAAGCACCTTTAATGACACTAACTAAGAAGGAAGCATTTTCATGGACTCCAGATGAAACTAAAGCTTTTGAACAACTTAAATAGGTAATGTGCAAAGCTCTTGTCTTGACCACTCCAGACTTCACAAAAACCTTTATTGTGGAATGTAATGCCTCGGGAAATGGAATTGGTGCTGTCCTGATGCAAGATAGAAGGCCCCTAGCTTTTGAAAGTATACCACTCAACGGAAAGGGCTTACACAAACCCATTTATGAGAAGGAAATGAATGCAATAATACATGCATTGAAGAAATGGCATCCTTACCTAATAGGTAGTCACTTCAAGGTCAAAACATATCATGATAGTCTTAAATACTTCTTGGAACAAAGACTATCTTCAGAAGAACAAAAAAAATGGGTAACCAAGATATTGGGTTAGGATTTTGAAATCGTCTATAAAAAGGGGAAGCAAAATGTTGTGGCAGATGCACTCTCAAGAAAGGATGAAGATGTTGAGGCCTTTCTCTGTGCTAGATCGATCATCCAACCCGATTGGATAATAGAAGCAAGGGATGAATGGAAGAATGATGAAAACGTGTGGACTTTCATTCAAAGGTTGCAACATGATTCCAGTGCACCAGATACATTTACATGGAAAAATGATTCACTATGGTACAAAAATCTCTTATATTTATGTAAGAACTCCCAACTCAAACAAAAGGTATTATTGGAATTGCACACCTCTCTAGTAGGAGGGCACTCAGGATTTTTGAAAACCTACCATAGAGTCAAGAAGGATATTTTTTGGAATGGCCTTAAAACTGATGTTCAAAGGTTTGTGGAAGAATGTTTGATTTTCCAACAAAATAAGGTGGAAATAATTAAGACCTTAGGTCTTTTACAACCATTATCCATCCCAAGTCAGTGCTGGGAGGAGGTTTCCATGGATTTCATCACAGGGTTACTGAAGTCTGAAGGAAAGACTGTCATCATGGTGATTGTTGATATATTGACCAAGTACACACACTTTTGTGCACTCTCTCATCCCTTCAAAGCTAGTACAGTTGCCACCACATTCATGGAGATAGTTCAAAATCTACATGGCAGCCCAAAGATTATTGTAGGTGATAGAGATCTCATCTTCACTGGACATTTTTGGACAAAAATATTTTCTTGTTTGGGTACTCAATTGGCTCATATCTCATCCTACCATCCTCAATCTGATGGACAAATCGAGATAGTGAACAAATGTCTGGAAAGCTACCTCCGTTGCTTTGTCTATGATAAAAAAACACAATGGCTCAAATGGTTACCCTTGGAAGAATGGTGGTATATAACTTCCTTTCATACTGCAACAAAAATGACACCATTTATGACACTCTATGGATACCACCCTCCTTCCATCACTTCTTCTCTAAAAAAAAAATCTAAGGTTCAACCAATGGAAGATCACATCGAGCATCAACAATAAGTTCTCAAAATCTTAAAGGAAAACCTAACCATGGCACATAATCGCATGAAACAACAAGCAGATCAACATCATAGTGAAAGAAGTTTTGAAGAAGGGGATTGGGTGTTTTTAAGACTACAACCATACAAACATATGTCCCTCAATCAAGCCAAAAAGGATAATAAATTATCACCAAAGTACTATGGCCCTTATAAGGTGTTGCAAAATATTGGTACTATGGCATACAAATTGGAGTTGTCTACATCTTCACGAGTACACCCAGTTTTCCATGTTTCATGCTTAAAAAAAGTTATAAGCGACAAGATCCTAGTTCAAACTATATTGCTAGAACTTGATGAGGAAGGAAAAATCATATTGGAGCCTAAAGCCATCACTGACACAAGAGTTCTCCAGCTGAGGAATAGATCCATTTCAGAGTATCTCATTAAATGGAGTAAATTACCAGTTGAATATTCCACTTGGGAAGATGAGTCTTTTATACAAAAGAATCCAGAGTTACTCAAGCCTTGCGAACAACACTTGTCTCAAGGGGAGTGGCATGTTAATCCCTAATATTGGCTCATTACTCCTTAATTGGGGAATATTACATTAGTAATGTTATTTTATTTATGTCGGCTTTATTCCATTAGTTGTAATTATACCTCCTAGTCTCCTATATATACCAAGGAGACAATTTCATTTGGAATCATCTTGGAATTGTACATTTATGTGGGCATAAGGAGGTTTTCCCCTCGAAGAGGCTTATTATCTTAATTTCTCTCTTTTTCAAGGCTTTGAGTACTTATTCTAAGGTTTTTATATGCTATATTGATATTTGGTTCTTAACACGTGTCGCCTTTGAACAAAGAATTTTTTTTTTTGAGTCCACTTGTCATCATAATTTTGGGTTTAGCATGAGCTTAGGAAGTTGAGCTCATTATAGAGAGTTTAATTCCCCGACTGGTTACTCTTCCAGTCCCTATGGAGAGTTTGATTGATGCCTCCCGCATCTCATGGTTTCATCATTGATTATATGCTGCCAGAGTCTTCCATATGTCTCATGCTCTTGTTCAATGGATGTCTATCAACCTGTGTCAGCCATTCCTTAGAACTCTAGGGATGATTTTAGGGGCTAAATTTTGCTCATGGGCCAATTTTCCATGGTTTTTCCCAAAACAAAATTCGCTATTCTAAAAATGATTCACCGAAATTCTATAGGACAAAATTATTTTACCTTAAAAATTGCCAAAAGTTTATACAAAATATATAAAATCCTTAGAAATTTGAATATTTTTACAAAAATATCGCCAAACATCTTATAGTTTCCATATGAAGGATTGTAAGATTCACCAAGGTTTCTGCATTTTAAAATAAATTTCCTTCCTTAAAATCATCCCTGCAGAAATCTTGACTTTACATGTCATACATACCCTCAGTTTGTCTTAGAATCACATGAAGTTGTAGTCCTATTGTGCACCTTGGTCCTACTTTCTTCATTGGTAGGTAACCTTGAACCCAATAACCAACATTTCATCATTCGTCATTGACTGGGTGGTTTACCTTGTGTTTGACGACAAGACACCTATTCACACATTGGGATTCGTGTAGTGTCTTGGACATCATTATCCTTATTGGTGGTTTCCTCGCCTTTGTCAGCAATTTTCCTCATTGGTGGATATTCAGAGGGTATTTTTCGTGTACCGCTTTCACTTGGAACACACGAAAGATGCACAGGGTCATTGGTTCATGAACATGTTATTCGTCTGATTTCCTCCAAATAATCAAGCTCCTGCTTTGTACCTCGCGATGGATGATGAGATATTCCTTAATGCTCTCCTTTCAGCTGCTCTTCTTCCATCGACTTCAGCTCATCTGTTATGGAGATGAGACCTAGAGTCTTATAAGTACCTAGAGGATTGCAGTCATTAGTGGCAGATTCTCTTTCCATCGACAGTTGGGAATACATCAATGTCTTTTGATCGATGGATTCTTCAAGTGCTCTATCCCGAATCTTTTATTCACACTTGTAACAATGTACTCAGTTCCTTGATACCTACTTTAATCATCGGTAGGTTGTCTCACGTTTTTTAACAATATACCTCAATGACCGGTAATCAAACGAAGTCTCATTGTGTTCGACCTCAACTCCTTTATTCACACGATGTGGACTTGCACCTTTGGTGGATTGTGTATAAGACTTGAAGACATCAGTTTGTAGTTGAAACTTTCCTGAGTTGTTGCTACCTTTTCATTGGACTAGTACCTATGTGACTTCAGTGACCATGGTAGATCAGATTGTACTCCATTGTATACATATATCTTCATATTTATTTTGAGACTGGTTTTACTAGGCCTTGTTCATGACTATGACATCCTATGGCATGTATCCACATTTGTATTTTCCTATTCATAGCCATGGACAATTGTTTGGTATATTTTCACATGGATCTACAGTGTAATTCAATTGGCATCCATGTATGAAAAAATAGTACATATTGTAATGAGCAGTTGGTTTTTCAAGCTGGGTCCCCATTACTTCACTTGTAGATTTTTATAATGTATTTCGGCCATCGTAGATACTCCTCTAACCTCACACATTAGGGGAAATCTGTTTTAGCAACATTTGCCTCACCCCATGCAATCTTGCACATAGGGCCTTTTTCCATTTCCCTATGCAGACTTGAAGTTCCTTTTTTGCAAATCCCAAAGCTAAAGACAATATTTTTCCACATATATGCGCCCTGCCTACTATACAATATGTGTATACGCAGGTTGCACCACTATAGCCCATGTACATTGGGAAATGTGCCCAAAATTGAAAAATGGTGTTGGGTTTTCATGTCATATCACAATATCAATTATCCTTGGCTGTCCATATACTGGAAATGTTCCGACTTAGCCCTTCAGTTCCACTTGAAGGCTATAAATGGGCTAAATCCGAGATATGGAAAAGAGGAGAAATAATTCAAATTTAAGAGCAAAGTTACTCTGGAGAAATTATTCACTTCACAATGAGTCCACATCCCTTTGTCCTTTAAGTTTGAACACATTGTTCATCCCCCAAGCTCTTCCCTTATTGATTGAGACTTCATTGTCTCTCTTATATGAGCTTGCCTTTGGTGGACGATTGAAGTGGTGGAGGCCCAACTAGAAGGAACTTAGTTTCTCAATTATGAACCGTGTCGACACAAAAGTCTATAACATTTTCACTTCTTTTGATCATATATTAATAGAAATACTCTTTTTCCATCCAATCAATATCTTGTGAATATTTGAATTATTATTCCATGGGCGTATTTTTCATGTATATTAATGGATTATTCTATTGAAAGTGATAACATCATATATTATCACCATATGCTTTCTTTGCTTGGTTGTTGAGGACTAGTTGCAGGTATATTGCTTTGGGTCAAGTGCTCAACGGTGGACTTCATCGAACGTCTCGACGAGGTAGGCCTTTCATCTTGTATTGCTATCATATTTGTTTATATATCATACTTGAGAATAGAGTTGATTTCTGCATTCATTTATGTCTCTTGTGGTTTACCCCTAGCCATAAATATATTTTCCTCGTAACACCCCCCAAGTAGAAAATAGACTCCCTATGTCTTTCTTTTTCAAGTTAGTCTCATCCCTAACTCTTGACAATCTTGTAACTCATTCACTTCTGTTGATTCTATCATAATAGAAATACTCTTTTCTCATCCAATTAATACCTCGCAAATATTTGAATTATTATTCCATGGGTGTATTTGTTATCAATGTTGATGGATTATGCTATCAAATGTGATAACATTATATATTATCTCCATATGCTTGCATTTCTTAGTTGTTGATGATTAGTTGCAGGTATATCGCTTTGAGTCAAGTGCTCAATGGTGGACTCCATCGAATGTTTGGACGAGGTAGGCCTCTTATCTTGTCTTATTAACATATTTGTTTATATAACATACTTGAGATTAGAGTTGATTTATGCAATCATTTCTGTCTGTTGTGGTTTACCCCTAGCCATAGAGAGATTTTCCTTGTAACATCCTATTAGTATGTTGTTAAAAAAGCAATCACCATATCACCAAAGCTGATCTGGAACCAAAACCAATAACATAAAGAGCATTTGGAAAGGTAAGGGTAATAAAGGTATCCAAGTCATCAGTTCCAATTTTTGATCTTGTTGTTTTATCAGGACTAATAAACAAAAAGTTAAAAATAATACTACACCTCTTAAATCTAAATCAATCTTATCATCAAAATAACATAAACAAACCTTCTAAATGCACCTCTTAAATCTAAATCAATCCAATCATAAAAATAACATAAAAAAACCTTCTAAATGCACCTCTTAAATCTAAATCAATCCAATCATGAAAATAACATAAACAAAACTTGTTATAAGTTCCACAACTAGCGTGCGTCGCATTTGCTCCATAGCATATATGTCTCGCAACAGTTCCACTGGGGCTCTAAATAGAAACCGACGCACAAGTGCAGCTATGTCTTGCAAAATCTCCACAGTTGCTCTATCTCGCAACACCTCTCGCAACTGCTCCACAGCAGCATTGTCAGGCAACTGCTCCACAAGCGCGGCTAGTCTCGCAGCTGCGCCAAAGCGGGAAAAGCGGGTCTTTCTAGAAACTTCTCCACATCGAGTATGTCTCTATTTATGAGAGGCAACTGCTCCTCCACGTATGTGGCTATGTCTCACAACTCCTCCAAAAAGGGTATGCCTCCCAACTGCCCCACAATAGGTCGTTCTCCGGTTATGCGAGGCAACAACCCCTCCAAATATGCGGCTCTGTCTCGCAACCCCTCCAAAATGGTTCTGCCTCGCAACTTCTCCACAGCGGGTCTGTTTGGAAACTGCTCTTGCAACTAGTCCACTGCGGGTATGTCTGTGGTTGTGGGAGACAACTGCTCTGTAGGTGTGTCTATGTCTAGCACATGCTCTCCGAGGTAGAAAAGAATGGCCATTGCTTGGTGTTGAAGTTCATTTGGTATTGGTATCTAATTTTAAACATCTTCCGTATTCATCGGATGACGAACACCAAGGGATGACACCACAAATGCGGCTCTGTATCGCAACCTCTCTCTCAAGTAGACAAGAATGCCCATTCCCTGGTATTCAGGTGCTTGTGTTGTCTGAATTATAAATTCTTCCATATTCAGCCGACCACGATCATTCCAACTTCTTAACAAAATCTAAGTGAGAGTATCAGGATCAGGAGGATCTCTTCTCAATATTATTCTTCTCATACTCCTACTGAGTTGTTCCCCGATCCTCTTGTTTCTTGTTCCATTTCGATTTCAAAGAGAAATAAAAAGAATGGACAGTAATGATCAAATGAGCAAGCGATCGAAGACCTTTTGAATTTTGAAATTATGACTTCTTTATTTATAAAGTCATAAAGATAAGATAGGGCATAATGAATATAAGTAATGATACGGTAAGTCCATCTTGTAGACACCTCCTTTACTCCGATACATTCATTCAGGCAAGGTAAAGGGATATTCATAGTAGATATTCTAAGGGATGATAGTTCCTTGTCTTTGAAGTATTCTAATTGATCCACTACATATTTTACCACAAGGATGGATGACATTGGAGCTTTGTTCACTATTTTCACTTGAGGAAACTATAGCCAACCAAGGAACATGTCTTTGAATGATGAACTTGGGTCGAATGAAGGAAAAGACAAAGTTATGGATCCAAATCAGTTCGGGAGAGACCATTAGGTATTGATTCATCACACTCGACGAGGGGTTACTTAATTAGGAATCTATTGGGTGAGGATGATGAATTGAGGTAGAGATAATTTTATAGAGAGGGTAGGACCATAGGCATGTAAGTGGTTCTTGAGTATAACCCACAAGGGTAATTGGAGTAGGCTTCATGGCTTGGGAGATGGTACCCTTTCCCTTAGTAAAAGGCATCGAGAAGAGATATGAGTTTTGAATTTATGACTTCTTTATTTATAGATTCATAAAGATAAGTTTGGGCACAATGAATGTGCTAATTATCCCATCTTTTCGATGCCTACTATACAGATCCCATCTTGTTGAATCCTCCTATTAATCTTAGAATGGAGTGATTGGTTCCTGCAACACATTCTGTTTTACTTCTACTACGTTATTGTCTTCCTCTCTTAGGAGGGTGATGCCCAAATTTCCAAACACCTTGTCCTCTTCTTCTACAACATTTGTGTGGCTTCCTTTGTCATTTTTTTGAGGGTGAATGGGTTAGCTCGATTATTG